>CABHPH010129101.1:7125-28547 GCA_902168325.1 Peromyscus nudipes | reverse complement strand
TTAAATACAATTTTTATAAAATTATTTGAAATGATTATGATGAATTCCATTTCACTGATAAAAATGTGGGAGTTGAGTGATGTTGGGTGCTATGGGTAACATTTCACAGCTGTTCCAAAGAAGCCTGAGAACCTCTGTCTCTGGGGAAACCCTCAGTGCTTTTCATGCATATAGAAGACACTTTCCAAACCCTCAGAGTATTAAGTGATAACCTTTAGTCAGTTGATTAATGAGTGATATGCAACATGATGAACCTGTGTCAAAAGGTTCGGTATCATTCTTCTGAATAGGACCATTTAACCACAGAGTTTCACAACAGAAAATAAGAAGATCCTAGCTTTAAAGCACAGCACAAAATACAGTTCATAAGACACTGGTGTTTCAAATACTCATGTTTTAGATAAGATGGGAGTAAACCTTCCATTTTTTCTCTAAGTTTCTTTAGAAGAGAGTATAACTTTTGTATAAAACACCTTCAAGAGAATACTTTTTGACAAAGCAGACTGTTAAATTGTCTTCTGATGCTTGCCATTGACCATTAATCATGTAAACATGGAATAATAACATGGGAAATACATAGTCTAGTTTTTACAAACACTTTCTTGTCACAACTGTCAGTTACATGTTAAACAAGAAATCTGGAAAGGGAATTAAGTCAAGGAAATTTTTGGTGCGTTTTCTGAAGGTCATTAGGAGGCATAGCAACACTGTTCATTGAATGAAACTTCAGAGAGAAGTAGGAATATGAGAGATCAGAAGGCCAGAAGTAGGGTAAATAAATGGGATAAATTTTTAATCATGCTACTTGAAGGAATACCTCATGAGAGAATATTTTATTTGTGAGGATGATAGAGATTAATGGGATTGGGCAATCAATGAATGCTAATGTTTCATCTGCTTGAACATATGGCCAGAAAGTGTTGAAGAGCAGATGTGACTGCAAGCCTGTAGTGTCTGCTAATGGAGGCAGATAGAATCACAATTAAGAAATCTTTTTATTTTCCCTGAAGGAATTTCTCCCCAGATGGTTTGAATAAAGTTGAAAATAGATTCTAAAATTAAACTTATGTGGACATTAAATTGCATCCCATCTTTAGGTTCTAATTTGGGTGATATCAACCATTACTAACCTTTTGCCCAGAACAGTATTCAAACATGATGTGTTTTTTTATTTTTATTCTTTTCTACAAAACAATATACGGAAACTGTGTAATTGAGTACAGCACACTATGTCAGCACAAATGCATAGGAATAAATGCTGTAATGTGCCTAGTGACATTTAATTGTAGTTTACTCTTTTGTTCTTGTTTTGTTGTTGTTGTTTCTTAACAGACTTACTATGTAGTCCAGGTTGGCTTTGACTTCACTATGAACCTGGGATGGCCCCAGACTCATAGTGCTTATTCTGTGTCTGTTTCCTAACTGCTAGGATTACAGACATGTGCCATCTTGCAAAGCTACATTACTAGTTTTTACATTCTGCAAAGAAGAAAAGAAGTCTGAAGAAAACTGTATATTGCTTGATCCCATTGCCTGAAAAGGTGGCTTTATAGAAGCAGTAAACAAATTAGACCTTAAAAGGGTCAGTGATTATAGAGAGTAAGATGGGTACATAAAAACCCAACAAAGAAAAAAATCATAAACAAATTTCCCTTATGAATATAGTTGCAAAAATTCTCAATGAAATACCTGCAAACTGAATCTAAGAACACATCAAAAAGATCATCTGCCATGATCAAGTAGACTTAATCCCTGAGATGCAGGGATGGTTCAACATACGTAAATCAATAAATGTAATCCACCATATAAATAAATTGAAAGAAAAAAACACATGATCATCTCATTAGATGCTGAAAAAGTCCTTGACAAAACCCAATACTCCTTCATGATAAAAGTCCTGGAGAGATTAGAGCTACAAGGGATGTACCTAAACATAATAAAGGCAGTTTACAGCAAGCCTACAGCCAACATCAACTTAAAGGGAGAGAACTCAAAGCAATTCCACTAAAACCAGGAACAAAACAAGGTTGTCTACTCTCTCCATAGCCATTCAATGTAGTACTTGAAGTCTTAGTACAGTGGTTCTCAACTTGTGGGTTGTGACCACTGGAGAACACATATTTTCAATTGTCTTAGGAACTGAGACACCACTCCTCTATAAAATTACACTTATGAAGTAGCAATGAAAATAATTTTACATTTTGGGGTCACCACAACATAAGGAACTGTGCATTAAAGGGTCACAGCACTAGGAAAGTGTTAACCACTTTTTTAGCTAGAGCAATAAGACAACTAAAGTGATTCAAGGGGATAAAAATTGGAAAGAAAAAAGTCAAAGTATCTTTATTTGTAGATGATATGATAGTATACCTAAGTGATCCAAAAAATTCCAGTGGGAATCATCTACAGATGAAAAGCCCTTTCAGCAAAATAGCTGGATTTAAAATTAAGTTGTAAAAATTTGTAGCTTCCTACATACAAATGAAAATGGACTAAGGGAGAAATAAGGGAAACACCTTTCACAATAGTTTCAACTAATATAAAATATCCTGGTGTAACTCTAACCAAGCAAATGAAAAACATATGATAAAACCTTTAACACATTGAAGAAAGATATTCAACAAAATATTAGAAGAGAGAAAGATCTTCCATGATCATGGGTCAGTAGGCTTAATATAATAAAATGGCCATCCTACCCAAAACAAACTACATATTCAATGAAGTTATGATTAAATTTCCAACACAATTCTTCACAGATCTTTGTAAGACAATTTTCATCTTCATATGGGAACATAAAAAAAAAACCAGGAAAGCTAAAACAATTGTGAATAATAAAAGAACTGCTGGAGGGATCACCATCCCTGACCTCAAATTTTACTACAGAGTTACAGTAACAAAAACAGCATGGTATTGGGAAAAAATCAGATATGTTGATCAATGGAATTGAATTGAAGACCCAGGCATAAACCCATATACCATGGTCACTTAATTTTTAATAAAGAAGCCAGAAATCCCTACAGGAAAAAAGACATCATCATCAACAAATAGTGCTGGTCAAACTGGATGTCTACATGTAGAAGAATTTAAATCCATACTTATCATGTTGAACAAAACTCAGCTCCAAATGATTGAAGGAATTCAACATAAAACCAGACAAACTGATAGAAAAGAAAGTGGAGTATAGGATATTCTTTCTGAGCAGAACACCACTAGCCTAGGAACCAAGATCAACAATTAATACATGGAACTTCACAAAACTGAAAAGTTTCTGTGTAGCAAATGACACCATCATTTTGACAAAGCAGAAACTTACAGAATAGGAAAAGATTTTTATCCAACTACATATCCAATAGAGGACCAATATCCAAAACATATAAAGAAGTAAAAAAAAATACTAGATATCAAGAAAACAAATAACAGAATTAAAATGAGGTATACATCTAAACAGAATTCCCAAAAGAGTTAACTCATGTAGCTGAGAAACACTGAAAGAAATGTTACATCCTTAGTCATCAGAGAAATGCAAATCAAAACTACTTTGAGATTTCATCTTACACCCCTCAGAATGGCAAGATCAATAAAACTAGTGACAGCTCATGGTGTCTAGGATATGAAGTAAGGGGAACACTCATCCATTGTTGTTAAGAATGCAAACTTTTACAGTCACTATGGAAATCAGTGTGGTAGTTCCTCAGGAAGATGGAAATCAATCTATCTCAAGATTGAGCTATACCACACTCGTTTCATCTACCACAGAGATAGTTGCTCAACAATGTTTATTGAACAACCAAGATGTCCCTCAACAGAAGAATAGATAAAAAAATGTTTTACATTTACACACTGGAATATTACGCAGCCATTAAAAACATGACATCATGAAATTTGCAGGCAAATGGATGAAACTAGAAAAAAATATCCTTCGTGAGGTAACTCAGGTCCAGAAAGACAAGTATGATATGTATTTGCTTATATGTGGATATTAGCTGAAAGTCAGTGATAACTAAGCTACAGTCCACAGAATCAGGGAGGATAGGTATAGATTAAGGACTATAGGAGACAGATAGATTTCACTTTCCCTAGGAAAGGAAAATATAATAGATAGTTTTGGATGGATGGAGGGGATGGAATGGAAGGTTCCACTGGAGAGACAGAGAGAAGAAGAGGGATGAGAGAAGGAATATTGTGAGGGACAGCTAAAATTAATGGCCATTTGAGAGGTATATGGAAACCTAATAGAGTTGAAGCTTCCTAAAATAAATACATATGTGAAGGTGATTTTAAATGAAATTTCTAAATAATGGGGGAGACAGAACCCCAACTGGACATCACTGGTCACCAAATGAAGCTTCCAGCACCAGGAATGGATTACATCTAATTGTGTTGTTGGCCAAAGGGATTCCATTGGAATCACCAAACAACGCAGGCTGTTGCCAAGACTATGGGTTGCTCTTCATAAACTGATGGTAAAGATCCATTGCTGAAGACAAAACCTACACCACAATGAGTAAGGAGAATTGAACATGGAGAAATAAAGCTGGGCCTACATACAGCTTTTACCTCTATGTGCTATTGTCTTTGGTATAGGAATGTACTCTGTACACTACCAAAGAAGAAACATAAATGCCAACCCAGCCACAAATGACTTGGTCTACAATGGCATCCTGCCTGCAAGATATGCCAGGGCAATGGTGGCACAAATCTTGTGGGAGTAACTAACCAACATTTGATTTGACTAAGGCCTGTGCCATAAGATGGAATGTATCTAGATAGCCCTCAGCTAAAGAATAGATAAAGAAAATGTGGTATATATACACAATGGAGTATTATTCAGCTGTAAAAAACAATGACATCATGAAATTTGCAGGCAAATGGATGGAACTAGAAAATATCATCCTGAGTGAGGTAACCCAGATTCAGAAAGACAAACATGGTATGTACTCACTCATAAGTGGATAGCAGATGTAAAGCAAAGGATAATCAGACTACAACCCACAGCTCCAGAGAAGCTAGCTAATAAGGAGGACCCTAAGAGGAACACAAGAATCACCCTGGGAAGGAGAAATAGATGAGATCTCCATGAGTAAACTAGGGGCCAGGGGGATCAATATAGGGGAAGGGATGAGGGATGAGAACATGAGGGAATGAGATGGTCTAGCTTGGGGATGGTCTAGCATTGGAAGAGCAATGAAAGAGATACCTTGATAGAGGGAGCCATTATGGGGTCAGGGAGGAATCTGATGCTAGGAAAATTCCCAGGAATATACAAGAATGACCCCATCTTAGACTACTAGTAATAGTAGATTACTAGTATTAGAGGATGCCTGAACTGGCCTAACATGGTAATCAGATTGTGAATACCCTAACTGTCATCATAGAGCCTTCATCCAGTAACTAATGGAAGCAGATGCAGAGATCCACAGCCAAACACCAGGCCAAGCTCCAGTCGTCCAGTTGAAGATAGATAAGAGGGATTATATGAGCAAGGTGGGTCAAGATCATGATGGGGAAATCTACAGATACAACTGAACCAAGCTTGTGGGAACTCACTAACTATAGACCGACACTTTGGAGCCTGCATGGGACTGAACTAGGCCCTCTGCATACAAGAGACAGTTGTGTAGCTTGGTCTGTTTGAGGGGCCTCTGGCAGTGGGATCAGGATCTATCCCTGGTGCATGAGCTGGCTTTTTGGAGCCCATTACCTATGGTGGGATGACTTGCTCAGCCTTGATGCAGAGGGTAGGGGCTTAGTGTTGCCTCAACTGAATTTACTAGGCGTTGAGGACACCCCATGGGAGGCCTTACCCTTTTGGAGGAGGGGATGGGGATGGTTGGGAGGTGGGGAGGAAAGCTAGGATGGGGGGAGCGGGAGGAGGGATGAGAGAGGGATCTGTGGTTGGTCTGTAAAATGAATTTTAAAAAGTCTTAAAAAAAGAGATAGCTCAATAAATACCAAATCCCCCTCCCCAAAAAATGATGGAATGCATACCTGAAACTTCTTGGGTGACCATGAACCTGAGACTAGATAGCCCAGAGACCTAGGGTAAAACTCTTTCCTTCCTACTGGGTTGTCTTGTCCAACCTTGATATGAGGGTTTGTGCCTAGTCTTATTTTAACTTTCTCTACCATGTTCAGTTGATCTACCTGGGAGGCCTGCTCTTTTCTAAACGGAAATGAAGGAGGAGTGAATCTGGGGGAGAGGAGAGGTGGGGTGGGCGAGCAACTGGGAGGACTGGAAGGAAGGAAACTGCAGTGGGGATTTAATATACAAGAAAAGAATAAATGAATTAAAAAAAAACCTACTGCTCTAAAAACAAAGCAAACAACACCAACAAAACCACGTAGCAATAAAGTGACTCCTAGTAACATTCTGCTGTACTCACAGATCAGTGTCTTCCTCAGTCAAGTCCTCATCAGAGAAGCTGCCTCCTGCAGCAGATGGGAACAGATCCAGAGACTCACAGCCAGACTATGGAGAGAGTGAGAGACCGTGAAACACTCAGCCCTAAATGGGTTGTGTACATTAAATGCCTCCCTTAGGTCTCAGGGAACCCTGCAGAAGAGGAGGTAGAAAGCGTGTAAGTACCAGAGGGCACAGAGGACACCAAGAAAACAAGGCCCAGTAAATCAACAGGATCCATGAACATATGAACTTAGAGACTGAGGCAGCATGCACTGGGCCTGCATGGGTCTGCACCAGATGGAATCCTAGAGCAGAAAGGAGAACTGGACACATGCACCATCCCTAAACCAGAAGCAATCTCCAATTGATAAACACTTTGCAAATGAAAATTCAGTTTTCTCCAATCAAGCCTCCCTAGAGAAACTGCTCATTGTTTTTGTTTTGTTGTTGTTTTGTTTTGTTTGTTTGCTATTTTTGTTTTTTTGAGACAGGATTTTTCTGTGTAGCCTTGGCTGTCCTAGAACTTGTTTTGTAGACCAGGTTGGTCTCTACCTCAAAGAGATAGGCCTGCCTCTGTCTCCAAGTGCTACCTGGGAAACTACTCTCAAGGGAAAACCCCATGCCCAGCAGTAGATGGCTAACAGAACACAAACTGAACAGCATCTTTGGAGGCTCCTTGTCTCACAATGTCATGTCAGAATTTTTCTTCTTTTTCCTTGTATTCAAATTTTACCTTATTTTTATATTTTTTATTGTATATATAATATATATGTGTAGGTGTGTGTTTTTTAAAAACTCTACAGGTCTTTTTTTAGTGTTTATACATGTGTATGTATGTATATATATATATATGTATATGGCTTCCAACTTCTGCTTTTGCAATTCTTGAGTGTGAATAAGTGGGCGTCTGCATCTATATTTGTTTCTTGTGCCTTTCTTGGACTCTTTTCCTTTTGTTTGTTTGTCTTGTTCTATTTCTGTGTTTTAGTTTTGTCTGTCTTATTACACTTTATTTTATTATTATCCTTTAGAAGCTTGTTTGTTTTCTAATGAGAGACAGAAAGGAGATGGATCTGGATGGCAGGTAAGGGGGGAGGAGCTGGGAGGAGTAGTGGGAGGGGAGACGATAATCAGGATGTATTATGTGAAAAGAAATCTATTTTCAATAAAACAAACAACAAAAATAAAATTGCCTTAATATACAATAGTGATCTAAACACATCAAGTGTTTGTTAGAAGCTGATTTTCTGCAACACAATGTAAAACATAATGCATTTAAATTTAAAAATCCCTTAATTGTTCAGGGTATTCCAATTATGGATTGAAAACACTGTGATAACAGAACAGAAATAAATGAAATGAACTGTATGTGGAATACAATTTTAATGTTGACACTTCTTCAGAGTGAATGGACTCTGTAATAGTGATGAAAGAAAGAACTTTACATAAGTTGTTGGCAAAGTTTCCCCTATAGGGAAACTGGTCTAGAAGAGGATCGTCCAATAATAAGCACACCTACATATTTGGGGCAAGATTTATCTAGGAAGAGGGAACCTCAGCTGAGAAAATGCCTTCATCAAGTTGGCTGTAGGCAAACCTGTAGAATGTTTTCTTGATTAGTTATTGATGTGGGAGTGTCTGGCCCACTATGATTAGTGCCACCCCTGGAAGGTCCTGAGCTGTATAAGAAAGGGCTGAGCAAGCCACAGGGAGCAAGCCAGTGAGCAATGTTCCTCTGTGCTCTCTGCTCCAGTTTCTACCTCCAGGTTCCTGCCTTCAATTCCTGCCCTGACTTCCCTTCTTGATGAACTTATAAGATGTAAGAGAAAATAAACCCGTTCCTCCTCAAGTTTCTTTTTATAATGGTGTTTTATTACAGCATTAATAGCCCTAACCCAGACAGAAATACATATGAGTATATAATTGAAAATATTTTTTTATCAATGAGTTATCTGGCCACGAAAAGGTTATGAATTAAGATCAAGATTTTAGCACATTAATCACTGAGGAAGTTGTGTTCATTCTTCTGTGCTTCTTTCTACACATGTAGAACCACAAATATAAATAGGTAAGTTGAAGCCACTGTACTGTTTATTTAAAATTATAAATTTTCTCCTGACCAGGTGGTGGTGCTGTATGCTTTTAATCTCAGCAGGAGGCAGAGGCAGGGGGATCTCTGTGAGTTTGAGGCTAGCCTAGTCTACAAAACAGGTTCCAGGGCTATACAGGGAAACCATGTCTCAAAAACCAAAACAAAACAAAATGTTCTTCTGAAAAAAAATTACCTTTAAAAAGACCTTTATAGTTAAAAACTAAAATTTTATGTCATTCAAGTAAAAATTTTATTAAAATTATAAAGTATGATATGACATTTCATTCAAACTCTGATTAAAGTACAATATGTATAAAATGTCATTTGCATGCTAATTTATTATCAAGTCAAATTTTTAAAAAGAAATGGATGCAAAAATATGTTCCTTAGTACAGTATCAGTTTCATGTCAGATAGCATGTGAAGCCACAGGAAAGTAAACATTATCAAGGATTAAAACATACAGAATAAGGAAGTTTTTAAAGTAAAAATCTTTTAAAGAATATAATCATAAATCACATTTAATAGCTTAATTTTTGTGTTTTTCAAAACATAATATAGTTAGCAATAAATTTCTTTTCAAAGATTATATGGGAGTGTCAGCCACTTTTTCATCTGTAATTCAGTGGCATCTGAACTTCACCTTCCAAAGTAGAAAGAAAACCTTTATCTGACAATGTAGGCATTTCCTCCTGTTTGCATCCATTAGCCTCAAGTTAAATAAAAAAAAAAAAAAAAAAAAAAAAAAACCTCTAGGTGAGTTTACAAAATGACTAACATTTTCTGGTTTTATATATATATCCATAAATAAAGCAAAGCATCACATGTCCTCATATTTAAAAACATAGTAACAATTTTTAATGGAAATTGATTAATTCTCTTCACATTGTCAAGGTTTTTTTTCCCCATCTGTTCAAAGATTGAATTGGTTCAATAAATCTAAAAGTCAAATCCAAGCCCACATGTGGCATCCTACTTATGTGAGAAGAGCATCTGCTGCTACCCTAGCAGCCGAAGTCCATGCAGCTAGACCTCCACATCCACAGCACTGTGGAGGAAGCAGTCAACACTGCATTCCACCAGAAATATAAAAAGCTTAATAGATTTGTGCTGCATAATTGTGCACAGTCTGTCTGTAAAGTTGTTTCAATTACCCAGCCATCTGAATGCCAGTTCCCATATTGACTTTCCAGCACCCAGTTTCCACAGCAGCATAAAAGTTGTCTGCATTTCAACTGCTATTAACATGTATATGTATATATATATATATTAGCTGAAATAGAATTATATCACTTAACCCCCTCCTTTCATCCTCCCTCAACCCTTCCCATGTCACCTCCCATCTTTAGCTGACAGCATCTTTTTCTTTGATTATTATATATACATACATTCATATATATGCACAAATATATAAATCCAACCTGCTGAGTCCATTTTTGTTTGTGTGTATGTGGGTTCAAGGGTCACAACATTAATATTTATATTTTTTATGAAAAATAATATACTAAATATATTCATTTTTTTTTCTCTTAGCTATGTACATTAAAGCCTCCCTGTATTTAGCTACCAAGTTTTAAATTAAATCTGGGATAATGAAATACTGATATATCTTTTATTTACATTTTTAAAAAATTAAATAACCCTTTACTGAATATAAGAAAAATTTTATTATATGTGTATCTTTCTGTACTTTTATTGATGTTTAAGAAGTAGCTTTAGATAATATTTCATTGTTTTAAAAGTATATGTATTATGAAAATTAACATAGAACTACTCCACAAAAGAAACCAAGAGTTTAATTTATGTGTTTGTGTTTCCTACTTTGAAGGAACGAGGCACAAAACTATCTAATAAAGATATGATCAGAACTGAATGCCTGTTCTGAATGTACAAACAGTATTGTAAGCTGTGTAGAGGGTGGCCGCTGATACTTTGTTCCATAGTCAGTGTCTGAAAATTTGCTTACATGTTTATTTAATAACATACTGATTATTGTGTGCCAATTGGATAATAATTTATTCATAAAGCAAATAGATTCTGGTGATTATTTAGTCAGTTTTGTTCAATAATAAATATGGTTTATTTTATGTCATTCTATTTTGTTTACATTGTTCAATGATAAAGAGGTTTTATAATTACAAGTTTATGTTTTTAATGAAACCTTATCAATACTGACTCTCTTTAAAATTTGGTTAATTTTTTAGCTATATAAATGTATTGGATTGCATGCTATGTTTGTCGTCAACACAAAAGCATAACATGTTTTCATCAACAAGAGCTTCATAGGAGATGCTATGATAACAGAGTTTGGGCAGTAGACATCCTATGAAATATACAGAATGGCAGGGGTTCTAGCTCTGTCCCCAACATGTGCTGCCATACGCTGTCTCCAATAGTTAAGATACTTGCTCTGGAATAGACTTCAATAAATAAGCTCTAAGTAGTCTGGATACTATTGTTTTGCAGATTTACAACTTTTAAAAACATTAGTATTTTGCATTGATTCTTGGAGAATCTCAGGTATGCAGACAATGCATTTTGATTATCGAGTCCCCTTTCCTTCTTGCAAATCTCATTTTCCCCAAATGCATCCCCTCCCAAAGTTTTAAGAAAAGACTTATAATTTTCATGTTATATTTAAGTGACCATATAAATATGGAACACATGTCCTGGTTCAAAATGAGATAATGATATGTTGCATAAAGTGCTTATAGAATTTGGATGTAAAATTGACATGACTCAGTGCTAACAGCTTTTGCTGCTTTTGTAGAAGATTAGATTTTAGTTCCTATTACCTATGTCTGGTGCCTCACAACTGCCTGCACCTTCAGCTCGAGGAAAGGTGATGCCCTTTTTTGGCCTCCACTAGCACCTAAGACGTATACATACACAAATACACATGGACACATGGATTGTGTTCTCCACATATCTCTCTGCATCTACAGCCATGTAGATATTAATCTTGAAATTAAATTCTATATATTAAATCGATAAGTATAATTGGTTTATACTTATTGATATATAATATATGACATTAAAATGCATATGTATATAATTTTGAAAACATAAATGTGTTTATTTTCCTTTTTGTTTTAAAAATGTAACAAAATAATTGTGACATTAGGGATATGATTGTTCGTCATTTGCTTTATCATATAGAATGATTATCAATATAGAAGCAGAGTTTATACTCTGCTTATCATCTCACAGAGCTAGCTTTGTAGAGCAGGCTGGGCTCAAACTCAGAGATCCACCTGCCTCTGCCTCTTGAGTGCTGGAATTAAAGGTGTGCGCCGCCACCATCCGGCCCAGCAAGTTCATTAAATCCAAGAAATGTCTTGTCAGTGACTGCAAGGTGGCTTCAGAAGCTGGACTCTAATCCCACATATTTCTGAGTAAAAATCAGCTTTTACCTTAACTTTCCATATGTTCCTTGTCTTGTGCTGCCCTTGGTCCCCACATGACTGTCAATTTTCTGTTTCTTCAAAGTAACTCTTTTAGACTCATATTTGATATCAAGCCCCTTCCCAGTTCTAAGTAGTGGCACATCTTTTCAGTTTTCTCATCAGCAATCAGACTCACTTTTTGTGTGTAGTCCCTATGTAGTAAGCTTAGATAAACATACAAGGGAACAAACAAACTCTATTTTTCCATGGCATGTGTTTATTCCTGTGATTGAGGACAGGAAACAACACAATCTAAAGACAGAAATATAAGATAACAGATGAAAAACAGTACTAAGAATAAAGAGTTCCAGGAAATATCAAGTTATGTAATGTAGGGCTCTCTTTTGTTTTTTGTTTTGTTTTTAATTTTTTCAGAAAACAGAAAGAGAATTCCTGAAGGTACTGGGGCTCAGTTTTCTAGTCTGAAAGCAAACTAGAGGCAAAGATAATGAAGCAGAACATGCTTTGTATGTAGGGTGAAGATTCTTCCCATTAGCATCATGATGCAGCTTGACATGAAGACAAGGGAAGCAAAACCAGGAAAACTGTGAGGAGACAACTGAATCAGACTAGGGAATTCAGGTAGAGAAACAGTAAAGCTGACCCAAGACTTGACTTCTTCCTCTACCCTCGGCCATCTCATGTAGGAGACAAACTTGTTCCAAGGTTCCCCAGAAGTCTCCACTGAGCTACCTTCTCAAACTCAGGCTAAAATTAGATCCTTGGTGACTCAAAACAGCCTAATCCTCTTGCAGGGAGGCGTGGCTTAAGGGCTTTCTGGGACATTTCCCTTGCAAAGAAGAGTGGAAAATGTGGACCCATCTATTTTCACAGAGCCCTGTCATTACCAGAGCCAAAACAAAATAAAAAGAGAGTGACCCTTTAAAACCAAGGTTTCTCTTACATTATTCTAAAAAGGAAAATAAAAGTGCTTCCTGTCTTTTGTCAGTCTCCAGTCAGACCCAGTAGGTAAAACTCAGGAGGACAATTTGTAAGTCACTAAGAGGAGCTGCTATGGGCAAAGCCAGTTGACATTGGATTGAATAGCCATTTTTTTCCCAACAGACTCCCTGCAAATGCTACTGCCATCAGAGAAATGATTTGTGTAGTACAAAATCTAATAGATCTTTTTTGGGCACCAGATGTAACATGAATTGCTGAATAATCTTTTAATAAAAACCTGGATCCAGATATTGGGGTAAATGCTGAAAGATCAGAGAGACAAAGGAACAAGCCACTGCCATATCTTACCTCTAAGACTCTTCAGCCTGAAAAGGTCTCAGTTCCTGTTTCCTCACACCTTATATACCTTTCTCCACCCAGCCATATTACTTCCTTCTTAGTGCTGGGATTAATGGCGTGTGTGCTTCCCAAGCAAAGGCATGAGATCTCAAGTGCTGGGATTAAAGGCATGTGAGTCTCAAGTATTGGGATTAAAGATGTGTGCCACCACTGCCTGGCTCTGTTTCTCTCCTAGACTTAGTCAATCTTATGTTGTCCAGGGTGGCTTTGAACTCAAAGAGATCCAGATGGATCTCTGCCTCCCCAGTGCTAAGATTAAAGGTGTGTGCCACCACTGCCTGGCCTCTATGTTTTATCTAGTAGCTTTTCTGTTCTCTGATCTTTAGGCAAATTTTATTAAGGTACACAATATATCACCACAGATTTGCATTTGAGCAAGAAGAATATCTGGCTCAAAATGACTTAGTTACCTAGTATTGGTTCAAACTTCCAGAGTCTGATATTGGGAAGTTTATTTTAGACATATTTAAGTACAGCACAGTTGTGCAAAAAAGTTTCCTGGTAACAATGAACTCATTCCCATGTGTACAATAAAGCTTAAGGCATGCCCATTTCAAAACTCTTTTGCAAAGTACATATGATCTCTACCCTAAGGCCTAGAATATGATGTGGTCTTTGTTACAGAGATATCATAGAGGTCACCAGGTTATAAAATACATGTGGCATCTCCTCCAAGGATGAGTTCTATTGACTGAGTTCAGGATAAAGTTCCAAGGAGGGAAAGTCTGTGTAAACACAATAGTCTGGGGGATTCGGGTGTGGCCTGGCCCAACTGATAGCATAGCTCACCAGGCTATTAACAGCACCCATTTTCAGCTTTCTGGGTAGAAAACAGATAGCATGTCTCTTTGTCCATTATAAACCGCTACATTCTTTCTCTCTTCTCTGATTCTTAAAAAAAAAAAGTAGACCTTTTACTATTTTCAGTTAACAGAGAAATTTGTAAATGGACTATGTTGATAGATTGTCATGTGCTTTTTAAACCTTCAGAGAAGATGGCCCTGGAAGCAGAGTTTGGCTTCCCATTCACACTAAAATGTGGTGTCTGAAGGCATGGTGGACTCCAAAGCCCCTTCCCTACTCTCCCTGATTCTGTAACGAGGAAAAGAGTAACAAAACTCCCCAAGAGTAAAGGCATTGTGTCCTCAAAGAAAGCTGTGATAAATTATTTTCAACTGCAGCTACTATTGTTTATCTGATTATATACAAATGTTCACAGAAAAAGCAACTCAAATGGGATGCTCATTCACAAAGAAGACAGATAGGACTTTCTTCCTAGGAGGCTCTCTACCACTAATTCCAATGTAATAAACAGTTTTAATGGGGCTTCCTGATTTGATTTCTGGTAGAGACTGTAAACATAGCTTTGAATGGGTTTTGTTATGTGCCTGATGCAAACCAAAAGCATGGTTAGGGTAGATCATTATTAGGACTGTACAACCTATAAAGTATAGGACAAAAGAGGCCTGGGAACAGCAACTGGATAACTAGATCATAAAAAAATATGGGATACAGGAGGAAACTCCAACAGCTTCTTTCAGTTCCTACTCAGGTCTCAGAGAGAAATCCAGACAGTATTAAATGGGAAAACCAAATAAATCCTGTAAAGATTAATAAATATTATGAAAGCAGGAAACTGGAACATTATAAATCTGAATGCTCCTCTACTCTAGATAAAATAGAGTGTCAAATATACTATATCATCTAAACTGTAATTATAGGGTTAATTTATAAAGGTTTTTTTTTCCTGGCTCTGTGTATGCTTTCTTTTCTGCCTTTTAATAATTCATATATAAGTAATCTTAATTTTTTACTGTCTATGTGTATAGTTTAGATTCAACTTTCATTTATTAAAGTGATATTGCATATCTTTATGTTAAGAGCTAAACAACTGCCTTGATTTCACTTATGACTACTTACAAAGCATCACCACAGTGGGGACTGTTAAATGCTGATGTTTCTTCATAGAAGGAGTGGGTAGACAAGATCATAATCATAAGGAATATTATAACCAAGGAAACAATGAAGAAGAAGGAGAAGGAGGGGGAGGAGGAGGAGAAGATATTATAATCTTAAATACATATGCAGAAAATTCTGGCATATCTAATTTCATAAAAAAAAGCATGCTACTTCAATTAAAGACTCTTGTGCATCAGTTTCCTCCAAGATCAAAAGATTCCATCCATTCTCCAAGGAAGCTTTTTAAGACAAGAAGTAACTATTCAAATAGCTTCAGGAATTTTTTGAAGCTGACCAGATTCTCTAGATCCCTCCTCACCCAAGTATACGTAAACAGTAAAGACTGATGAAAGTCACTCTCAGACAACCCAAGTTTCAAAGAAAATACTTGCAAACTCAGCTGCCAGTAAGATAAAGAGACCAGGCCAGCAGTCTGGAAGAAGCATAGATCAACCAAACTGCAAGGAAGAGACAAAGACTAACTGAGCTGCCTGAAGATGGTCAGACTATTTGAGCCACCTGAAAATGCACTCTCTAACTTGTTGAGCTGCCTGTAGGTTGTGCGCTGTGCTCCAGGTTTCCAGTTTTGGGGAGCTGTCATCTATGATGGATGGGCTATAGTGGTACAGCTGTTTTTTGTATCATTTCTGCTCCAGTAAGTAAACCCTCACCTATATTTCGCTAGGTAATCCAATCAAACTCACTGGTGCAAAAAGCTAGACGTTGATGGCATCTACACTTTGGTCTGTTATGGTTGTCAACCTGGGGTGAGTAGGTATGTATATGTTGTATCTTCCCAGGAAAAGACTATTGCACAAAAATGACACCGATAACATCAACCCAATGGTAAGAGATGATTTCAGTACCCTATTTTCTCTAATAAACAGGCCATCTGGACAAAAACTAACAAAGGAAAAGCAGAATTAAATGACATACTATATCAAATGGACTTACAGAATATACTACCCAAATACTAAAGAATAAACATCCTATTTAGTAGCCCATGAAAGCTTCTCTAAAGTAAACCACATCCTTGGACAAATACACACACACACACACACACACACACACACACACACACACTTTGCATTCTGTATGATCATAATGAAATAAATATTAAAATCAATAGCACATAAATCTCCAATTAGTACGAAAGCTCATGGATGTTAAACAACTTATTATTTACTGAACAATGAATCGGTCAAAGAAGTCAAGGAAGAAACAAAAAGTTCCTGGTACTAAGTGAAAATGAAAACACAGTGTAGCGAAAACCTTGAGACACAATAAAAACAGTTCTGCAAGTGAAATGATGACTACAAGGACCAAATTTTTAAAAAAGTTAGTAGAGCTGTGATGTGGGTGTTGGTAATAGAACCCAGGTTCTCTGCAAGAGCAGCCAGTGTTCTTAGTCACTGACCCATCTCCTAAGCCATCCTTTATTTTCCATATTTACACATAAAGGGAACAAATAAATTAGTTAATGGTGAAACTAAAGAACTTGAGAGAAGAGAGAAAACAAACCCAAGTCCCATAGATTGCAAAACACAATAATTGTCAAAGCAAAAGCTAATAAAATGGAAGCAAAGAAAGCAATTAAATGATTAATGCAAATAGGAGCTAATCATTGAAGACGATGAACAAGATCAGCAGACAACTGGCCCAACTAATCAAAAGAAAGACAAAGCCCAAATTAAAGGAATCAGAAATGAAAAAATAAACACTACTGTGGTCTACAAAGATATTCAGAATTCTACGAGGGAGTAATTTAAAAACCAGTCCCATTGTTAGAACATTCAAAAGAAATGGGTGAATTTTAAGATTCACTCAAACACCAAAGTTAGCCAAGAAGAGACCAACAACCTAAATAATCCCATAACAAATAACGTAATTGAAACAACAGTAAATAGATTTCTGACTAAAATAATCCCAGACCACGACGGATTCACAGCAATTCTATCAGAATTTCAAAAAATATCTGCAACCAATACACCTTAAATTATTCATAGAAAAGAAACAGAAGGAGCACTTCCAAATTCCTTCTACAATGCCAATATAACTTTAATACCAAAAGCAGGTAAAGGCACTCACACAAATACACACAAACACACACACACACACACACACACATACACACACACACACACACACACACACACAACTACAGGCCAGTATCTCTGATAAAAATATAGACAAAAAATGCTAAATAAATTACTTACAAATCAATGACAGGTACATATCAAAACAATCATCCACCGTGATCAAGTTAACTTTATCCTGAAGATGCAGGAATGGTTTAACATATTTAAGTCACTAAATGTAATAGGTCATATAATTTGACTTAAAGGCAAAAAATGAGATGATTATCTCAACTGATGGAAGAAACGCTTTGACAAAATATAATATGCCATCATGATAAAAGCCCCAGAGAGAGTAGGACTGAAGGGAAAAAAAATCTCAACAAAATAAAGGTTATATATAACAAACCAACAGCCCAATTTACCTTAAATGGCACAAAACTGGAAACAATTCAATTTTAATACAGAGCTAAATATATAAGCTAGAGCAATAAGATAAGAGAAAGAAATTTTAGGGATATTAATGGGGAAAGTAACCAAAATATTCTCATTTGCAGATGATATATTATACATAAGTACTTCCCAAAATAATACAAGAAATCTCCCATAAACATTAAATGACCTCTACAATAAAAACTACAAATATCTGAAAAATAGATTAAGGAAAACACTAGCAATTGGAAAGAACTCTGATGCTCATGGATTGGTAGAAATAATAGGGAAAATAACCATCCTACCAAAAACAATTTACAGATTCAATGCAATCCCAATCAAAATCTTCATAGCATTCATCACAGAGTTAGAATAAAAACATTAAAATTCATATGAAAGCACAAATGACTCTGTATATTCAAAGCAATCCTGAGCAAAAGGAACAGTGATTTATGGATGACCAGATTTCAAGATATATTACAGAGCTATAGTAATAATAACAGAAATAGTCATGTAGATTGCAGGAACAAAATCAAAATTCCAAACATGAGTACATATAACTACAGACATGTGATATTTGAAAAAGATGCCCAAAACATGCACTAGAGAAAAAAGAGTCTTCACCCAATCTCAAAATGCTCATTATCCTTAGCCATTAGAGAAATACAAATTAAAACACGTTTGAGATTTCAGCTTACCGCAGTCAGGATGGCTAGGGTATAGAGAACAATGAGCAAAAATTGCTGGTGAAGTTGTGGAGTGGCTGAGAGAAATCTGTCCTTAAATGTAGAGCTACAGACAACTTATGACTACTGAGTTAGGGCTAGTCAGTCTTTCCCAGGGACGGGCCGCCAATTGATTATCCAATACTAATGACCAGCCCTAAATAAGTAAATAAATAAGTAAGTAAGTAAATAAATAAATGTAGCAACAATACTAAATGGACTCTGCAGGTTTTATTTATACTTTCATTTATATATGTGTATTTGTAATAATAACTAAAGAAAGAGGTCATGAATTTGAGAATGAGTAGGGAGCAGCATGGGAAATGTTGGTGGGAGAAGAAGGATGGGGAAATAGATTATTTATATTTTAATTAAAAATAAAATAAATTAAAATTATGATGCCAAGGAGAATGGTATTACAAATTGTAAGATCATAGCATACGTTTCAAAAGATGCACTTCATTTTCCTTCCTGCCTAATTTTATGTAACCTCATAATTAATAATTCATATCAGATGCACTCTTTTGTACAACTATTCTTTACAGTAGCTCATCTTTCTTGGTTCTTATACAGCATTAGAAAAAGTCTAGATAATCCACTTGGGTAAAAAAAAATCAATGTTTCTAAATTGTTATTTTCGAAAGTGGAAAAAAATTTCCAACTCATCCGTGGGAGAACTCACCAAGGAGTAAATATCATAACCACCCATCATGCTAATAATTTTAAGCAGAAGCTATTAGTCTTGGAATTTCTATATTACTGTATTGATTCTTTAAGTTACTTTGGGGTGCTATAAATAAAGACTGACAAAACACTGCGTTATTAGTATTCATTGTTATTGACTAGGTCTCACTGTGAACTTCAGCAATCAAGTTAGCATATAAAGAATAAACATCTACACTCAGAATGTGTGCCAGTTTTCTGTTGCTCCTAAATGAATCACCCCAAGTCTAACAGCTTCACAGTACACATGCATTGTCTTATTATTCTGCAAGTTGTTATTCTAGGGTGCAGATTCGAGTCTCAAAGGCTGTAGTCACATCTCACTCTCTGGGCTCTTAGGTGGAGATCTTAATGGTGCATTTCTGCTACAGAATACCCCTCTTGGCAGTAGTAGTCCTAAAATTCTTCCTTCCTTGCTATCTCCCCACAATTTCTTTACCACTTCGTGAGTAACAGCACAATTTGATTTTGCATATTGGAACCCTGTGTCTTTCTGCTGCTAACTGAGGAAAAGGTCACCTCACAATGTGAGATTTTACCATTTGGGAAAATTGAGCATACTCTGTATTTTATAGAATAGAACCCTAACTGCAAGTTCATTTTAGCAGTACTGTCATCACACTAGGCAGGTGCTCTGCCATTATACCATGACTATAGCCCAGACTTTCAATATAATATGGCCACACATTCTAGGAATTAGGGGAAGAAGGTCCTTGTGGGAGGGAGTTCCAGAATGGTCTAGATTATCTGATTAAAACAAACTGTTAAAAGTAATTTCTAGAAATATTTTGTGGACTGATTTTATAGTCCTAATGAACAAAGTTTAGTGAATAAATTTTTATATTGTTATATTAAAAAATCTTTGTATAGTGTTTCAAAGTCTTTAATGAAAGCATAAAAGTTGGATATCTATCATGATCATTATAAAGTCATACAGACCATTAGAAGTAAAATATGCATACAGGTTGTTTAGCCCTTATTGATAATGTTTGACCAGAATTATTAAGATTTTCAGAGTTTTTGAGTTTTTAAGTATTAATATATTCACAGTGAGATATCTTGTAGATGGTCTTCAACTACAAATATAGAACTTGGTTGTATTTTATATACACCTCATTATACACCAAGTTGAAAGTGATTTCATACAATAATTTTAGTGCACTGGAGTTTTGACTATGATCTGTTATATGGAGTCAAGTAGAGATTTTTCCATTTCTAGTGCCATGTCATATTTAAAAAGTTTCAAGTTTTCATCAT
Organism: Peromyscus nudipes; assembly: GCA_902168325.1. Lineage (NCBI taxonomy): Eukaryota > Metazoa > Chordata > Mammalia > Rodentia > Cricetidae > Peromyscus > Peromyscus nudipes. The sequence continues at coordinate 8,134 of CABHPH010129101.1, read as the reverse complement.
TTCTGATTTTGTCATTTTAAGTCACAGTTACTCAATGTGTGTGTGTGTGTTGAGTACAGATGGGTAGGCAAAGATTTATATGTGTTATGTAATATTGCCTTATTTCTCTGGAATAATATTTTCTACTGTGTAGAAGTCATGAAGATCAAATCCTGTCACCATCTTCTTATAGGTTGTCCATCCCCTGACAAAGCTGCTTTAGTGTGAATTCTTCACACTAGTTCTCTTGTCCAAGATGATCAGGCCTCCTATCTGTGTGACATTTTAGTATAGGTATATATACTATATGTGTATATATGACTTAAAAAAGAAATAGTATGTGGGTGGTTTGACAGAAATTTAAATAGGAAAATCTTCTTACATCTACTTCCCCCCTTTTCTAGGACGATAATTTAAAAAATGCAAATATTTTTACAGTTTGCTAAAGTCTGGGGAGAGTGGGAGCCAGTTGGAGTAAAGAAAGGTTGATGAATGGGAACAAACATCCAGTTAGTAGGAGGAAGGGCTAGAGTGAGTCTGCACAATAGAGTGACAGTGGGTAGTGACGACATATTCCATTTGTGCAAAAGCTGAAGGAAAGCGTTTCGAGACTCACCACCATAAAGAACTGAAAAATATCTGAGGAGATAATTGAGTGAAATTTAGTTTTTAAATGTATGATTACACCAAATGCCATTTTAGAACATTAATGGGTATACATTTATGGGTTTTGATTTTTTTCAGTTAAAATGACTTATTAATTACCATTTTTTTAACAAGATCAACTTTGTCATATAAATTACATTAGCATTTTTGCATCATTTTTCTATTTTATTAAATAAAACTATCTTATTCTTTTAATCCCAGCACTCGGGGGGCAGAGCCAAGCGGATCTTTGTGAGTTCAAGGCCAGCCTGGTCTACAGTGCGAGATCCAGGAAAGGCACAAAGCTACACAGAGAAACCCTGTTCTCGAAAAACCAAAAGAAGAAGAAGAAGAAGAAGAAGAAGAAGAAGAAGAAGAAGAAGAA
>CABHPH010129100.1:3166-58354 GCA_902168325.1 Peromyscus nudipes | reverse complement strand
GAAAGAAAGAAAGAAAGAAAGAAAGAAAGAAAGAAAGAAAGAAAGAAGGGAAGATTGAATCTTTGGTCTGAGTTTTAAATTTTAAAATGTGAGTGGTGCAGATTCTGTAGATTATCACATTTTTTGGGTAGCTGTGCTGTAGCAGGCTTTCTCTTGGGCTGCCAATCAGCTCCCAAATCATGACACGGAGAATTGCTATTAGTTATAAGCGTTTGGCCTTAGCTTAGGTTCATTTCTTGCTAGCTCTTATAACTTAATTTAACTTTTTTTCTCTTTATCTACAATATGCCTCAGGGCCTTTTACCTTTCTTTCTTTCTTTCTTTCTTTCTTTCTTTCTTTCTTTCTTTCTTCCTTTCTGTCCTACTCCATGTCTGTCTGGCTGACAGCCGCCTGGCTGGCTGGCCCCAGGCGTCTCCCTCTCTTTCTCCCTCATTCTCCTCTAGCCTAGATTCCTCCTCCTACTTATTCTCTCTGCCTGTCAGCCCTGCCAAGCCCTCTACTGCCTACCTATTGGCCCTTCAGCTTTCTGTTAGACCAATCAGGTGCCTTAGACAGGTAAAGTAACACATCTTTACATCATTAAACAAAATCAGCATAAGCAAATGTAACACATCTTTACATAATTAAAGTAATATTCTGCAACATAAACACATTGCCCTTTTATTGGCCACCTATAGATTTTCTTTTTCTTCTATATACATTGCCTAGTTTTCATCAACTCCTTTGAAATCTGAGTTGAAGCCTCCATGACTACATAATTCTAACATTTTGTTTGCCTGTAAAACCAGCTTCCTGTGATGGCCTTCAAGATTTGCCACCAGCTCAAGTGATGTAAGAACCTGTCTTCTGTAGGTTCAATTGTCAATATAACCCAGAGTCAGCAAGGGGAAGGGAAACTTGACTGAGGAATTGCCTAAATCAGATTGGTCACAACGCCATGTCTGTGAGGCATTTTCTTAATTACTGTTTCATATAGGAGGGCCCAGCCCACTGTGTGGAATACTATCCCCATACAGGTGGGTCTGGTCTATATAAAAAGGTGGGTGAGGAACCAAGAGGAGGAAGTCAGAAAACATCACTATTCTGTGCTTTCTGCTTCAGTTGCTGCCATAAGGTTCCTGCCTTGGCTTCCATTTATGACAGAGTGTAACCTGTAGCCCAAATAAACTCTTTCTTCTTCCAAGTTGCTAATGGTCAGTGTGTTATCATGACTACAGAGAAGCAAACTAGGACCAAAGCCCTTTAGATAATGGCCTTATCAGCTTCTGGTTAACTAGATGGCAGAGTCAAAGAAATGTCCTAGGTGCCCTTGTAAGAGCATGATGACCCTGCAATCTCCCTTCACAAGATCTTTCTTCTCTATCTTTTAAATCAGCTTTACATATTCATACACAGGACACCGTTCTGAGTGGAATTGCTGGAATGTCCACAGGTGTCTTTGTCCTGTCCCAATACAAAATCCTTTGTTTTTGTTCAACAAGATGGATGTTATCTGATACCAAATGGGCAGCCCTGAAAAGACACATGTACAAGTAACATTCTAAGGACTGAGAGAGTTGTTGCTGTGGATGTTCTGTATGCTGTGAATGTGTTGCTCTGATTGGTTGATAAATAAAAGGCTGATTGTCCAGTAGGCAGGCAGGAAGTATAGGCAGGATAAGCAGACAAGGAGAATTCTGGGAAGAGGAAGGCTGAGTCAGGAGTCACCAGCCAGACACAGAGCAAGCAAGATGTGAAGGTAGAACTGAGAAAAGGTACCAAGTCACATGGCTAGACATAAATAAGAATTATGGGTTAATTTAAATGTAAGAGCTAGTCAGCAATAAGCTTGAGCTAATGGCCATACAGTTCATAAATAATATTAAGCCTTTGTGTGGTTATTTTATCAGCAGGCCACAGGACTGCAGGGCCCAGGCAGGACTGGAGAAACGTCTAGCTACAAGTTGTTTTTCTGTTTTCAGTTTTACACACACACACATGCACACCAACAATTAAAAACAAAGAAATGAAATTGAAAAGGGAAAAAGGTGGTACAGGGGAATAGGGAAGGCAATGTTGTGATTATAATATAATTTCAAAATTTAAAAAATTTTGCTTAAATTAAAAACGTATCTTTCCTGGCTCCAACTTTAAACATGAGAGTTTTTTTAAATACTCCTGCTCTGCTTTCTAATTCAGGTCCTCACTAAGAATTTTAATAAGTGCAACCATCACAAACCATGCTACAGTCTAGGTGCAACACTGGTCTACATTGTAATTTTCTTTGCCAAATTAATGACTCCATAGTTTTTATACTCAGTTTCCCACAGAATCCTAGCATGTGGACAAAATGTAGAGCTCTTGGTGAAAGGACAACATAAATGGCTCTGGTTGAGTTCTCACCAAGGTTGCCATGTCTACGTAAAATTCCACCAGCACCTTCTTTGCTGTCAGCATCTCTGTTGGTGTTCTAGTTTTCTGAGCCCACACAGAAAGTGACCATTTACCTCAGCTTTTAGCATTGTAGAACTTCTCTGAACTATTTCTCCAAAGTTTTTTTTATAATTGTTCCCACAAGAATGGTCCCAAAGATTTGAGAACCAAATGATCAAGTTTATTGATAGCAATGACTCCACTGCTTTAAACTACTTTTTTATGTTAGTCAGACTTTTCATTGCTGACAAAATATTGACAGAACCATATAAGAAGAAGATTGTATTTTTTACTCATTATTTTAGCACATCATGTCAGGGAGTTGGAATGAAACAATGCTGCCTACAATATGGTGGCAGAGGGGAACAGAATGAGCCATTACTGGAAGTGAACAAAAGCAAGATACAGCTCCCCTAACCCTTCCCAAATAACCTAACCATCCTTCCCTCCTAGAATTTTCCTCACCTCTGTTACTAGTGCTAATATCTAGGGACCAAATGTTCAACACAAAATTCTGTGGGATTAGTTTTATTTCAGATTTAAATTATAACACATACCTCTTTCATATATGTCTGATACAGTTATTTATGTTCACAATAATTATCCTTCTAGACTTTTATGCACCTTCAAAAATTTCACTATCTTCCAGATTTCCACACAAGATACTGATTCCTGACATGCAGGGATTCTATCTCCTTGCTTTGTCTCTAAGATCTGGAGAAGGGGGACAGACTTTGTTTCTTAATTTCATATTCAGACTTCCTCCTTGGGATCTCATTTCTTTTATTATCTACTTAACCAATAATTTGTATTAAATGCCTATTATTTATTCTTTCAGATTTTTCTGGCTTCCCGGGTTGAGAGTCTCACAGATGACCATATTCAGTATCCACAGTCTTGCTTAAATGTTACTTTTCCTGTAAATTGACTGTTTTTCTTTTTCTTTTAAATATCTGTTAGATGAACAAAGAATTGTTTGGAGGAAATAGTCTTACAAATTCTCATGGAACTGGCATTGGGAAGACCTATAAATTACATATTTGTTGTGATGTGTATCTTGGAATGCAATATAATTAAATACCATTATTGGAATGGTAATATTTGTGCTTTTGTTACTGATACCATTTATGTTCATGTAGTTTTCTATTGTTGTAATAAAACACCACAATTGAGGCAATTTATAGAGGGAAGAATTTCCCTTGGACTCTGATGCTAGAGTGGTAAGAACCCATCATCATCATGAAAGGGTACATATGGCAGTAAGCAAGCATGAACTGAGAGCTCACATCTTAAAACACAAGCAACAACAACAACAACAACAACAAAGAAACAGAGAAAACAAACTGGGAATGGCAGAAATTTTTAAACTCTCAAAACTAAAGCCCAGTGACATACTTCCTCCGGGAAGACCACACCTCAAACTTTACCCAAACTGCTCTACCAAATAAGATAAATTATTCAAATGCCCCAGACTATGGGGACATATACTCAAGCCACTAAACCTTTTTTTATAATTAATTATTATCAAAGAAGTAAAAAGAAACAAATGGTTAATGAAATAATTATATGATCAGATATTGATATCAGTTTTCCCTGGTATTGATTTCACATTATTAATTTATCAAACATTATCAAAAATGACCCAAATAGTCTTTAAAGGTTAAAAAATTATTAAGAAGGACATAATCCTGCCAATAGGCTTCAATTGATAGGTGTCAGATACATAAATGTATGTTAAATGGGAAAATATACATGGTGTGAGTGTGGAGCAGGGATAAAGTGCTGGCTTTGAGTGAGAACTGCATCGAGATTATAGTGACACAATAATGATTTTTGAGGAGTCCAGCTGTTAATGAACAAATGAGTTTAGAGAGTGCTAAGAGCATAACAGTGAAGCAGATCGTGGGTCTTGGATTCAGTGCACTTCAAAGGGTCAGACAAAGGTCGTAAATATGAGATCAACACAAAAACACAAGTGCTTCAGTAACATTATGAAATAAAAATGAAGAAAGATAATCTGGTTAAAATTTGTATAATCTGACATACACTACTAGTAATGAGAACATGAACTGATGAAATTGTTGTAGAAATGGGAGAAAGTGTATCTAATAAATATGTACATGGCAAAGATTACATGGCATTTGGACTGTTTTAGTGTGTTGTGTCAAAATTAAGAAAACTCTTTAATTAATTTATTCAGGAATTTAACTATCTAACACAAGCTAATGGCCTAGAATTAGAAATCAAAGATGAATTAAATGTCTATAAATGGGTTTAGCATGGATGAAATTGTTTCTAACTAAACTGAGCTGAAACACCAAAACCAGCTGGTTAATATGAAGAATTCTAATTTACCAAAAATTGTAATGACTCTTCTTACAATTAAGTAATGAATATATAAATAAATGTTTAATACATTTGAAATATATAATAGGAAAGATGAGTTCTTAGGACCATGTGAGCATCATATGTCGTGGTCACTGCTTCAATCGATGAATGAGCATATGGAGAGCACTTTTCAGGCTTCATAGTTTTCCTAGTCTCTCTAGGCAAGCATTATAAAATGCCAAAATTGAATGATAACTAACAGACATTTATTGTCTTATGTTTCTGAGGGCTAGCAAATCTAAGATCAAGGCTTTAGGCAGAGTTCAGTTTCTGATGATACCTCTCTTCCTGATTTAGAGATGTTTACATTCTCCAAGACTTATCCTCCAAGGACACAGAGAGAAATATGGACGGTAAGAGAAAGTAGAAAAATGAGTGGAGAAGAGAGAGAGATGGAACTGGAGAGAGAAAGGGAAGAAAATGGAGAGTCAGAGCAAGGAGACACCAGGCTCAATAAATTTAGTTGGATGAGTTCCCTATACCACTTATTTAGCCTTAATTACTTATTCTAAATATAACAACACATGAGGTTAGAATTTCAACACAAAGATTCAGTCCACAACAATAATTTATTTCAAGAGTTTAATATATAAGCTGCAGCTATCAAGTCACAGAGTCAAGGCAGAATAGAAGCCCACCATCCCCAAGAACAAGAGGAAGAGAAATCCACCTGAGCTCAGCCATGACTGTTTTAAAAAGCCTCAAACACACCTCAGCATGCACATGCTAGAGTCTGGGAAGGTCTTTTACCCACTGTGGGGGAGGATGAGAAGAAAACTGGCATGTCCTGGACCTTCAACTCTGTGCTACTCTCGGCTCTAATAGTATCAGAGTTTGTTACACTTTGGCCTGTGAGGCATTTGGCATTGTCTTTTTCCAGTGTTACATAGAGCAAATAGTGTAGTAGAATATTGTGAAGTGTATTATTTTGTTTATATTTCACTTGTTTAACTCTGTGAAGCTGTGTTACTGTGCCTGTGTAAAACACCTGATGGCCTAATAAAGAACTGAATGGCCTACAGCAAGGCAGGAGAAAGGACAGGTAGGGCTGGTGAGCAGAGAGAATATATAAAAGGAGAAAACTGGGAGGAGGGAAAATCTAGGAGCCAGAGAAGGAAGAAGAATCCAGGGGCCAGCAACCCAGCTACACAGCAAGCCACGGAGTAAGAGTAAGATTTACAGAAGTAAGAGAATGAGAAAAGCCCAGAGGCAAAAGGCAGACGGGATAATTTAGGATTAGGAAAGTTGGCTAGAAATTAAGCCAGGCATTCATAAGTAATAATAAGCCTCTGTGTGTGGTTATTTGGGAGCTGGGTGGTGGGCTCCCCACAAAAGAGTTAAAAAAAACCCCAACAACAAAATAGTGTTCATTTATTTATTTACTCACTTTCAGTTTCTTGAGATAGAGTCTCTCTCCACAACCCTGCATGTCCTGGAGCTGACTACATAGACCAGGCAAGCAGTGAACTCATAAAGATCTGCCTGCCTATGCTTCTTCCTCTGCTTGTGCCCCTGCCTCAAGAGTGCTAGGACTAAAGGAATGGCCCAATAAGCCAGGTAGAATCAAGTTTCTTTCTGTACATGTGGATAACTATGTTTCCCAGCATGATTTGATGAAGAGGCCATGTGTAATCCAATGTGCATTTTTGGTACCTACCTAAATTCAAACAGACTTAACTGCATGTATTTACAACTGGAACTCAACTTGGATTCATTTTTCTGACAATCTGCTATCTTTCACCTGTAGGCTGTGCTTGCTACAATGCCTGTGATGCACTGACCTCATATGAGGTGTGCTTATGCTATCCTGGGTATTTTGTGCTTTTGTGGTAAAGTTATGATTGCTTTTCTACTTCTAGGAAGTATGGCATCAGAATTTTACTGAGGGATTGTATTCAATCTGTCCACAGAGTTTCATGTATCTATTTTCACAATATCTAATTCCCAACTTCTATGTAGGCCCAATACTGTCCATTCTAACAAGAGCTATTTGCTGTCCATAGTCACCCATCTAGAAAATGTTAACCAGACCATCAAGAAAAGATCCCACCACCTTATCCAATAATCCTTACAGGGACAAGTTTGAGTACAGGAGAATGATGGAAAGCAATAGCTTAGGGAGGTCTCTGTTTTTTTTCACTCTCTGTGTGCTGCTTTAACTACAGTTTTGGGCACTACCATGAGATTATGGTGTTCCACTTTATGCCTTAGGAGCAATAGAAAGGCATTTGGATGGATATCTTCTAACTTTGATATTGTCATTTCAATCTTCATGTTTTCAAATTAAGTATGTCATAGAATAATCTTTATTGAACAAAGCTCAAAGTACTTTTTATATTAAAGCAATTAATAAAAAATAAAATAAAATATGAGCTGGACAGATGGTTCAATGAGCAAAGGCATTTGTCCCCCAGCTGGATGTTATTAGTTCTATCTTAGGACACACACAGAAGGAGAAGGGATGTCTTTGTTCTCATAACAGATCACCCCAGCCTCTAGGCTTTGGGCCTAGGGGTATAACCCTGCACCCCAACATCACCACCCATTGCAGTCCCAGTTTAAGGGCACCAGGCAGGTCTCCTGCAGGCAGTCCAGACTACCACCATTCCCCACAGGACCCTGTAGCCTACAAGCCCCATCACACCCCCCAAACCCACCCACCCTCAGAGACTGCAGCTGCTCCCTGAGACACAGAGTCCATCAGCACCTATTGGACCAAGAGTTCTGATTAGGTCAAGAGCTCCAATTGGACCAAGAGTGTCGATTGGACTAAGAGAGACTCCCTCAGACACAAACACCACTTATACTAAGTGAAGGAAGAGATGGGTAGACACCAGTGCAAAAATACAGTCAACAACATAAAGACCAATATAGCACCACCAGAACTGGTGGTTCTACAACAACAAGACCTGAACATCCCAACACAGAAGAAGTAGAAGAAATTGATCTTAAAAATGACTTTCTTCTTCTTTTTTTAAAATAATTATTTTGTTTTATAATTAATTTAATTTTACATATCAGTCATGGATTCCCCTGACCTCCGTCCTCCCACCCCCCAGCCTTACCCCCCAATTCATCTGCCATTCCTACCTCCTCTAAGGCAAGGTATCCCCTGGGGATTCAACTCAGCCTGGTAGATTCAGTTGAAGCAGGTCCAGTCGCCTCCTCCCTACACCAACGCTGAGCCAAATGTCTCAGCATAGGCCCTAGGTTCCAAAATGCCAGCTCGTGCACCAAAGACAGGTCTTGGTCCCACTGCCTGGGAGCCTTCTAAATAGTTCAAGCTAATCAACTGTCTCACTTATCCAGAGGGCCTGATCCAGTTCAATGGGGGCTCCTTAGCTATTGGTTCATAGTTCATGTGTTTCCACTAGTTTGGCTATTTGTCCCTGTGCTTTTTCCAATCATGGTCTCGATATATCTTGCTCATATAATCCCTCCTCTCTCTCGCTGGTTGGACTCCTGAAGCTCCACCTGGGGCTTGGCCATGGATCTCTGCATCTGCTTCCACCAGTCACTGAATGAGAGTTCTATCATGACAGTTAGGGTGTTCGGCCATCTGATCACCAGAGTAGGTCAGCTCAGGCTTCTCTCACCATTGCCAGTAGTCTATTGTGGTGGTATCTTTGTAGATTTCTGGGGACCTCTCTAGCACTCTGCTTTTTTCCTATTCCCATGAGGTCTTCATTTTCATGGTATCTCTTTCCTTGTTCTCCCACCCTGTTCCTGATCAGCTGGGACCTCCCGCTCACCTAAGCTCTCTTTCCCCCACCCCTTGCCATCCATTACCTCCCCTCACCCCCATTTTGCTCATGTAGATCTCATCCATTTCTCTGTTGTTTGGCGATCCCTGTGTCTTTCTTAGGGTCCTCTTTACTAGGTAGCCTCCCTGGAGTTGTGAGTTGCAGTCTTTATCCTTTTTTTTGGTGGTGGTGGTGGATCCAGTTTATTTGATGTACTGTAAGCTTCTTGTATCTTCATAGGCATTTCCTTCTTTAGGTTAAGAAAGTTTCTTTTATGATTTTGTTGAATATATCTTCTGTGCTTTTAAGCTGGTATTCTTTTCCTTCTATCACTATTATTCTTAGGTTTGGTCTTTTCATGGTGTCCCAGATATCCTGGATGTTTTGTGTTATGACTTTGTTGGCTTTAATGTTTTCTTTGACTAATGAATCTATTTCCTCTATGTATTCTCTACACCAGAAGTTCTCTCTTCCATCTCTTGTACTCTGTCGATTATGCGTGCGTCTGTGGTTCCTGTTTGTTATGCAGATTTTCTATTTCCAGCATTCCTTCAGTTTGTGTCTTCTTCATTGTCTCTATTTCAGTTTCCAAATCTTGAAGTGTTTCCTTCATCTGTTTAATTGCTTTTTCTTGGTTTTCTTTAGGGAATTTATTGATTTCTTCCAATTTTTTGTCTTTTTCTTGATTTCTTCCAGGGAATTTTCATTTCCTCTTTAAAGGTTTCTATCATCTTCTTAAAGTCATTTTCTCTCACTGTCCTAAGTGAGGTAACCCACACTTAGAAAGACAAACATGGTTGTATGCACTCATAAGTGGATACTAGATGTAAAGCAAAGGATAGCCAGACTGCAACTCACAATTCCAGGGAAGCTACCTATCAAGTTGGTGTGGCTATCCAAATACATAATAAAATAGACTTCAAACTAAAATCAGTTAAAAAAGATTGGGAAAGACATTACCTATTTATCACAGGAAAGATCCACCAAGATGAACCTCAAATTCTGAACATTTATGCCCCAAATACAAGGGCACCCACATTTGTAAAAGAAACATTACTAAAGCTTAAATCGCACATCAAACCCCACACTCTAGTAGTGGGAGACTTCAACACCCCACTCTCACCAATGGACAGGTCTGCCAGACAGGAACTTAACAGAGAAATAAGGGAACTAACAGATATTATGACTCAACTGGACTTAATAGATAGCTACAGAACACTCCAACCTAACATAAAAGAATATACCTTCTTCTCAGCACCCCATGGAACCTTCTCTAAAATCAACCACATGCTTGGTCACAAAGCAAATCTCAACAGGTACAAAAAATTGGAATAGCCTTCTATATTTTATCAGACCACCATGGCTTAACATTAGATTTCAACAACAACAAAAATTACAGAAAGCCTACAATCTCATGAAAACTGAATAATGCCAAACTGAATCACCAATGTGTTAAGGAAGAAATTAAAGATTTCTTAGACTTCAATGAAAATGAATGTACAACATAGCCAAACATATGGGACATTATGAAAGCAGTGCTGAGAGAAAAATTCATAGCACTAAGTGCCTATATAAAGAAGTTGGAGAAATCTCACACTAGTCACTTAACAGCACAACTGAAAGTTCTAGGAAAAAAAGAAGCAAAGTCACCCAGGAGGAACAGATGCCAGGAAATAATCAAAGTGAGGGCTGAAATCAATAAAAGAGAAACAAAGAGGACAATTCAGACAATCAATGAAACAAAGAGTTGGTTCTTTCAGGTAATCAAGAAGATAGACAAGCCCTTGTCTAAACTAACCAAAAGGCAGAGAGAGAGAGAGAGAGAGAGAGAGAGAGAGAGAGAGAGAGAGAGAGAGAGAGAGAGAATCCAAATGAACAAAATCAGAAATAAAAAGGGGGACATAACAATAGACAATGAGGAAATCCAGAGAATCATCAGATCATACTTGCACAAAATTGGAAAATCTAAAAGAAATGGACAATTTTCTGGATAGGTACCACATACCAAAGTTAAATCAAGACCAGATGAACTATTTAAATAGACCAATAACCCCTAAGGTAATAAAAACAGTCACTAAAAATCTGCCAATCCCCCCCAAAAAAGCCCAGTACCAGATGATTTCAGTGGAGAATTCTATCAGATTTTCAAAGAAGAGCTAATACCAATACTCTTTAAGTTGTTCCACAAATAGAAACAAAAGGAACATTACCAAAATCTTTATATGAGGCTGTAGTTACCCTGATACCCAAACCAAACAAAGATGCAACAAAAAAAGAGAATTACAGACAAATCTCTCTCATGAACATTGATGCAAAAATACTCAATAAAATATTGGCAAACTGAATCCAAGAACACATCAAAAGAATTGTCCACCATGACCAAGTAGGCTTTATCCCACAGATGCAAGGATGGTTTAACATATGAAAATCTGTCAATGTAATACACCATATAAATAAACTGAAAGAAATAAACCACATGATCATCTCATTAGATGCTGGAAAAGCCTTTGACAAAATCCAACAGCCCATCATGATAAATGTCCTGGAGAGATCAGGCATACAAGGAACTTACCTAAACATAATAAAGGCAACTTACAGAAAACTGACAGCCAACATCAAATTAAATGGAGAGAAACTTAAAACGATTCCACTAAAATCAGGAACAAGACAAGGTTGTCCACTCTCCCCATATTTTTTCAATACAGTACTTCAAGTTCTAGCCAGAGCAATAAGACAACAAAAGGAGATCAATGGGATACAAATTGGAAAGGAAGAAGTCAAACTTTCGCTGTTTGCAGATGATATGATAATATACATAAGTGACCCCCAAAATTCTACCAGGGAACTCCTACAGCTGATAAATACCTTCAGTAATGTGGCAGGATACAAGATTAACTAAAAAAAAAATCAGTAGCCCTTCCTGTATACAAATGATAAATGGGCCAAGAAAGAAATCAGAGAAACATCACCCTTTGCAATAGCCACAAATAATATAAAATACCTTGAGGTAACTCTAACTAAGCAAGTGAAGGACCTGTATGACAAGAACTTTAAGTCTTTGAAGAAAGAAATTGAAGAATATGTCAGAAAATATATTGGCCTGAGTGCAAAGTTCATACATATTCTTTGGGAATTGAGAGCACAAGAAATTCATAACAAGGCACATCTGAATATTAAGCTGTGTAACACCAGATAGTCCATGCTAAATGGCTTCCCAGTTGACTGACCCTTGGCCTGGTCAAGTTATTGCTTTAATATACAGCAGGACTCTTTATAACATATTCTTGTGGCTTGCCACAATGGATTAAAAAAAATGTGGCACATACACACTATGGAGTACTACTCAGCAGTAAAAAACAATGACACCATGAAATTTGAAGGCAAATGGATGGAACTAGAAAATATCATCCTGAGTGAGGTGACCCAGACTCAGAAGGACAAACATGGTATGTACTCACTCATAAATGGATACTAGATGTAAAGCTTCAGAGAAGCTAGCTGACAAGGGGGACCCTAAGAGGGATGCATAGATTGCCCTGTGAAGGAGAAATAGATGAGATCTCCATGAGCAAACTGGGAGTGAGGGGGGACAATGAAGGGTAGGGGGTAGGAGATAAGAACATAAGGGAATGGGATATTCAAGCTGGAAAAGGAACAGAGTGGGAGAGCAAGAAAGACATACCATGATAGATAGATGGAGACATCATGGGAATAGGGAGAAACAGGGTGCTAGGTAAGTTCCCAGGAATCCACAAGGATGACCCCATCTTAGACTACTAGCAATAGTGGAGAGGGTGCCTGAATTGGCCTACTCCGGTAATCAGATTGGTGAATACCCTAACTGTCATCATAGAGCCTTCATCCAGTAACTGATGGAAGCAGATTCAGAGATCCATGGATGCATGGCAGGCCGAGCTCCAGGGGTCCAGTCAATGAGAGAGAGAGGAGATTCTATGAGCAAGGGATATGGAGATCATGATGGGGACATATACAGAGATGGCCAGGCCAAACTAGTGGAAATCATTAACTATGGACCAATAGCTGTGAAACCCCCATGGGAATGGACTAGGCACTGCACAGGTGAGACAGTTGTTTAGCTTGAACTCTTTAGGGCGCTCCCTGGCAGCGGGATCGGGATTCATCCCTGGTGCATGTGTGGACTTTTTGGAGCCCAGTGCCTATGGTGAGACACAATGTGCAGGGGGAGGGGCTTGGACCTCCGTCTACTGAATGTACCAGGTTCTGTTGACTCCCCTTGGGAAGCCTTGCCTTGGAGGAGGTGGGAATGTGGAGGTGGGTTGGGGGGAAGGACTGGGGGGTGGAAGGAGGGAGGAGAGTGGGATCTGTGATTGATGTGTAAAATGAGTAGAAAATTTCTTAATAATGAAAAAAGGAGGGAAACTACTTTTGGAAGATGTACCCTTATCTCCACATATACAACCAACCATGTAATATACCCACCCACCCTTCATACATTTGTTTAAATTTTAAAATAAATCAATAAATATTTTAAAATAATTTAGAGTAAATCCTAATGTGTTATTATCAACATCATTATACACAAGATGTTTCTGTTATAACTTATCTATGAGATCATTATTTACAATAAAACCTGTATGTCTGATTTTTAACAACATAAAGTACACAGAACAGTATTTGCAAAATTAGCAGGTGCTCACTCTAAATGAAAGGAAATGAATGAATGAATGAACTCTTCAAAATCCACATGTACTTATTCTTTTAACTTACTTATTCCTTTAACAGCCAGAGAATGCTTTGTAAGTGGGATGACATTATTCTAAGTACTTTTTATGACTCAAAATATTTAATCCCTGTACTAACTTTCCAAGACAGCCACTGACCTCTATGCAGAGGATACTGAAGAACAAAGGGACAGCAATGTTCCTCAAAGGCTACTGAGCCAGTGTCAAAGATAGTGGCTGAGCCCGGGCTCTAGAATGTTATGCTGTTGTCTATAATGCTCTGTGCAGCTGGATGTAGGAAACACAGGGTGGGTTTCACTCTCAGTTCTTAAAAGAGGCTGCATTTATTGTACAAAGAGACTTTCTCTGTGGTGTCTGCTGGTGGATCAAATGAACTCTGAGTGACAGACAGCAAAGCTTTAATGATCTTCACAACTGGAATATGTTTTGTAACATGATAAATGGCTGTTTTGGTTCCAATGAGCTTAGAGGTACAAAGTATTTCAACATCTGGCTTTGTCAGTTTCAGGAGGACCTATTGACCTCAATTTGACATACAACCTCCATACAACATACCCATTTCAGATTTTTATTTACACTAGGTTGTTCTTTTTCTATTTTCCTATCCATACATGTTATTCCTATTTCTAGAGTTAATCTTAATTGTTCCTATATACTCTTTTCCTCCCAGTGAATTGTACTGTCTTCTGCTGCTTTTGCTATTTCATTTTTTTCCATTTTTTGCCTTTTGTTCATTCAATTTTTCCATTTTTATTCCACTATGCCATTTTATTCTACTGCTACTTTTTTCTGTACTTGTTTCTTTATTTTCATTTCCTTTTGTTTGTGTTCTGAAATGTGCCACTATCCAGACCTGGCCGGCCTTAATCTCCTTATCTTCCTGATCTGCCTTGCTTGTGCTAAGATGATAACATGGCCCTATACTTGGCCAAATTCCATTCTTTACAGCTAGTAGTCACGCTTTATAGCATCTTGCAGTTGTTTATTTTATGGGAACCTTCATTTTGTTTCTGCTTGACTCCTTGTGATAGGTAGAGATTATCAATCCTTGATGGTATCTTGGTGTTACCAAAGATCTGCTATGTCCTGATTTTCATCACTTGTGGGATTCTGAATCATCTTTAAAAGATCTTAAAGATATTACTTTGCTCCAGTACAAGAAATATCAAAAACTCTTAACCACAGTTAACAAGAAACATATAATTTGAGTTGGTATCTTTAATGTGAAAAAAAATGCCATTCCTGTGTTACCATAGTCAGATCTGAAATCTTATCAATAAGTTTGTTCCTCTGAGCCACATATGTATATGATGGTTGATGGAAGAAAGCCATTTGAAAGTATAAGTTTTCATTTTGGATATGCAGAAAGGGTTCTCCAACCCTCTCCCACTGGCATGATGCCATGGTCTAATTATCAATTATCTGTAACATTTTCTACTGGTGAATGAGAGAGGTTTTCTCTGAGAAGATTGTTCTATTTCTTAAAGTAATTTTATCACATTTAACTAATAATAGGGATTAAGATTAGAGTTTTTAATATTGTGGTATCTACAAATATGTGCATAAAATATATGCATACCCTTAAGTCCATGTGTGTGTATATTTGGCAAATATATAACAGCTATGATATACTTGGAAGGTACATGATATATTATAATTAGAATATACTATAAATACTATTTATTATGTAGCTGTATAATTTTAAACCACACACACTAAAACTTTATCATTGACATTTAATAATTGTGGTGGCTTGAATAGGAATAGACCCATAGACGCAAGTGTTTGAATGTTTGGCCCATAGGAAGTGGCACTCTAGGAGATATGACCTTGTTGGAATAGGTGTAGCATTGTTGGAGGAAGTATGTCACTGTGGGGCTGGGTTTTGAGGTCTCGGATGCTCAAGCCAGGCCTAGTGTCATTCTTTGCCTGCTGACTGTGGATACAAATATCTCCTTCTCTATCACCATGTCTGCCTGTACTCTGCAATGTTCCCTGCAAGATGATGGAATAAATCTAAACCTTGGAACACTAAGCCAGTCCTATTAAATAATTTCCTTTTTATGATTTGCTATGATCATGTTGTCTCTTCACATCAATAGAAACCCCAACTAAGACAGCAATATATTTTTAATTTCTACAAGTAATAAATGGAAAATGAAAATTTACTATCTGGCCATGTTCTTGTCAAAGTGCCTATAAAGGGAATCTTCATCTGATCATCTGTATCTCATGATGAGAATAGCCAAATCTGTAAAAGCTCCACCCATGTGGAAGGTTTTATGTGTTTCCAAAGTAGAGAACATAAGGAGAAAGAAGGCATCTCATATCTTATCAATTATGACCAACCAGCCATGCTAATGATATTCATTAAGCTAAATGAGCAGGAGAATGAGGAATCAGATCTCTAATTAAAGCAGATTTATTTTTAGGATGAAATTATCCCAAAATACATTTTCTTTTTAAAACATCAAGTATCATTTTAAGACATAATTTAAACAACTGATTACAGATGAGATATGACTTAGTTCTCTGAAAGAATGGAATTATACAACCACTAAAATCATCAATATCACTTTTACAGTGTTATTGTGACTATTATTTATTACAGGAAAGGAGAAAATATGAAAAGGAGACAGAAAAATTATTCATTAAAGTTAATGACTCATCCTAGAAATTTCATTATTGAGTTGACCGCTCAAGATATTTTCTCCTTAATTTACCAGGTTAGAGCATCAGTCATGTCTAACCAGGGTGTATTCACAAAAAATAAAAGCATTTTAGAAAGAAACACACGCATATACATAGATAAGATTTCACAATATACATGAAGATTAACAACTCAGCCAAAAATAGCATAGGTTTTAATGTATTTTATAAGCAGATTCTATATATTGGAATTATTTTATGATAAAGGTCTATAACTCTTTGGGTATAACTGGAATACCAAGGGGCTCATCTTTAGAGATTAGAATTTACAGTTCAGCTAGTGCTAGCTCTGTCTTATGAGAGAATCTCTAAAACATAGTTAATAAATGCAAGCTCAAATAATGGTTTCCAAAACTTTGATTTGATTACAACAGGTATATGTCTATGTGAGGCAAATCTCTTCAACTGAAAAATTATAAAAGCTAAGCAAAATATATAAAATAAGTGTTCAAAATAAAGCAGGCAGGATTTAGATCTAGTCTTTGAGAAGAAGCAAGATATACAAAGTTGAAGTTCATATTATTGCCAGGCTGTAAGAAAAGGAAAATGTAAGGTGGAAATTAGATGGTACTTACAAAACACATTTTTTAAAATTAGAAAACTGTGATTTAGAAAAGTGAGCACAAGACTCTATGGTCAAAACCTCCCTGGACTGGTGGTTAGTTGTTCACCTTTTCATATGGAATTTGAGTCTCCATCAACACAAGACAGGTCTGAAGATGAGGAGTTAAGCAGGAAGGAAGGGAGAAAGGTAAGACAACAAAGAGGAGAATGGAAAGGAGGAGGGAAGGAAAGGAAAGTAAAAGTGAAGAAAAGCAAAGGCTGTCAACTACTAGTAATGAGACCCTGGTCAAATGAGCAGAAGTGTTATCCTCACAGAGCACCACAGAGAGAGAAGTTGAACTCTGAGCCCCAGAGAGTTGGGAGAGTCCAAGCCTTTTCAGTAAAGGAGCACACAAGGCCATGCTTTAGTGTGAGGGCTGCCATCTACAACTGTCAACAAAGGGATGCAGAATATGTTTCCAGGAATTTAAAGTGCCATTAAAAAAAAGAGTTTATCCACTAGGCACTGTTAATCAACAAGAGTTATAATTTTTCACGCCTCCATTCAATACTCACTCCAAAATTTCCACAAATGACTGGAAAGAAATAAGCAGGAAGCAAAGAACAGACACCAGACAGAATTTGTTTCAGGGTTATTACATACTTAAAACTATCTTTTAAGTAATGTAGTTAAGAAAGTAGAGACACAGCCAGGCAGTGGTGGCACATATCTTTAATCCCAGCACTCAGGAGGCTGAGCAAGGCAGATCTCTGTGAGTTCGAGGCCACCCTGGTCTACACAATGAGATCCAGGACGGGCACCAAAACTACACAAAGAAACCTTGTCTCAAAAAAAAAAAGAAAGAAAGTAGAGATATATATCCAAAGCTTGAATTTACATACAAACATGCACACACTTGAGGACTAAATAGCAAAATATCACTTCCATATATCACAAATCATTTGCCACAGTGAGGTTTGTAACAGACAAAACAGCAAATCTCAAAAAGAAAAATTTAAAACCTAAAAGTTATCATAGTGCTTCTTTGAAATGGAATATAACTGAAAAAACATTAAATTCAGGAAGATAAGATTTCCAGGTGTGCTCTTCCAAATTCTCAATATTTGACATTTTACCCTAATTTCATGCACTCTTGTATTTGCAGTTTTCTTTTACACAGTTTGAAATAAGTTTGTCATGATTTGTTGCCTATTGAAAAGTTCACATGATTTCTTTTTTCTCCTTTTATTGAAAATAGATTTTTTTCCGTATACCATACCCTGATTATGGTTTCTCCTCCCTCTACACCTCCCAGTTCCTCTCCACTTCTCCTCCAATTCAGAACCACCCTGTAAACGAATTTCTAAATGGCCTTATTAAATAAAAAACAAGGAGCCAAATATACGGGTGAAAGCCTTACAGATCAGGGAAATAGGGAAAGCCACCAGCCAACCTTACCTCACCAACTGTGCAGCTTCCAAATACAAGCTACTTTCTGTCTTACCCACGCCTTTATTGCCTTGCTGTTCTGCCCTCTCATTGGCTATATTAGCCCAACTACCTCACTTCCTTGTCACTGTCTGTCTGTACAGACCTCCAGGTCTCTATAGTTGGTACTGGAATTAAAGGCGTGTGTCAACATGCTTGGCTCTGTTCCCTAGTATGGCCTTGAACACACAGAGACCTTACCTAAGTGATCGGATTAAGTGCATATGCTGCCTAGCTTTTTGTTTACTTAAAATGGCTGCCCCCAACTCCAGACAAGCTTTATTAATGCACAAATAAAATATCACCACACCACCCCCTTTCTGTCTCTAATTAGAAATCAAACAGGCTTGTAAGGGATAATAAGAGACTCAATCATTTGTATATTTCCTGTAAAAACACTAAATTAGAAGGTGTATTATATATATACACACAAAGTATGTGTAGGATAAAAAGAGAAGTAAAAATACAAATAAAATAAAATAAATAAGATTTCTTTTTAAAGGAAAAGTCTGGACAGGACATTGTGAAACAAGGAACCACCAAAGATGTCAAGGAGTCCATTTTCGATGGCCATATACTGCTGGGTGTGTAGCCTTGCCTTCCCTTAAGGGTAATTTGTTTCCCTAGTGAGACTCCCTTGGAGGAAACTAAATTTTTACTTGCAAGTGATTATCAACTGAAATTGCTTCTGGGTTAGGGGTGGGGACATGTGTCCACTTTCAGCTCTAGGACCCTATCTGGTGTGGACCTGTGCAGGTTCTGTGCATGCCACCATATTCTCTGTGAGTTCATATGTGCATCTTTCCTGTTGATTTGGAAGGCCTTTGTTTCTTGACATCCTGCATCCCCTCTGGCTCTTATACTCTTTCTCCCTCCTCTTCCATAGGGTTCACTAAGCCCTGAAGGGAGGGAGTTCATGGAGATATTCTGATTGGGGCTGAGTGTTCTAAAGTGTCTCACTCTCTGCATCAAGTCTGGCTGTGGGTAGTTATATTTGTTCCCATATGCTGCAGGAAGAAGCTTTTCTGCTGATAGCTGGGCAAAGCACTCATTTTGACTACAGCAGACTGTCATTGGGATGCAGCTGGAGAGCTTTTCTCCAGGTCCCGCCAAGCCCGGCAGTCCAACAGCCCACTTATAAAATAAACACACAGACGCTTATATTATTTAAACTGTATGACCGTGGCAGGCTTCTTGTATCTATTTCTTTTATCTTAAATTAACCCATTTTTATTAATCTATACTTTGCCACGTGGCTCATAGCTTACAAGTACCTTACATCTTCCTTGTCATGGTGGTGGCTGGCAGTGTCTCTCTCACTCAGCCTTCTTGTTCCCAGAATTCTCTTCTCTGTTTGTCCTGCCTATAATTCCTGTCTGGCTACTGGCCAATCAGCATTTTACTTATACAGAGCAATATCCACAGCACTTCCCCCGCCTTTTTTTTTAAAGGAAGGTTTTAACTTTTACATAGTAAAATTACATATAACAAAACAATATCAAGCAAGAATTACAGTTACAATATTAAAGAAGATCTCCTATCTATCTTATATTTGTGAGTCTAAGGTTTTATATCTAACTTATTTTTTATCATAACTAAGGAAAATTGTAACTATCTAGTTTCAACTACATCAAAGACCCCAGAAGGATATACTATTACCTGAGAAATGGGAGAAGGATACAAGCAACTTTCGGGAGTCTTGCAGGGTAGACAGAGACAGCTGGCAGCCTGGACAGTCACCTAATGTTCCTTTGTAAAGTTGGGGCATCTGTGTTTAGCCCACAGGTCTAGATTCTCTCAGTCACTTCTCTCTATGTCTTGTAGAACGTCTGGCAGTTTCCTCTGTGAAGCAGGAACCTGAAGGACCATTTTGCCAAGCAAAGTGCAGTGGTCACCTTCCTATGAGTCCTATATGTCCAGTCGATACATTTTTTTCAAGCAGTCCAGGCAAGAACAGTTTCTTGTCAAAATAGCTATTTTTGCCAAGGTGAAGATAAACTCCATATGGAGTGCCTTCAATGCCCATCCTCCTCTCTGAAGTAAATTGGTGATGCCAGGAGCAGACATGTCTCACTGTCCAGAAAGTCTAAATTTTTAAAACATTTTAAATGCCATATTCTGTAGGTCTTTGAAGTGTTTGAAGATTACCTACCTCATTGAATTATATATATGTATACCTAGAAAATAACATGACTATAAGTTTGACTATCATAGAAGACCAATTATTAATCTGTATTTCTTAGTTATCCATTACAGTCTAAATGAGTTACATAAACATAATACCTTAAACAAGGGTAGAATTATACACACAGTATAACAAAATTAACTTCAAATTGGTATCAATAAACTAAAATCTATACCAAAGTAAAACATTTTAAACAAGTTGTTGCTCTTTAAAATAGGTTCAGCAATTTACCCTTTTATCCTATCATATTTATATCATTGGGAGTCATT
Source organism: Peromyscus nudipes (assembly GCA_902168325.1). NCBI lineage: Eukaryota > Metazoa > Chordata > Mammalia > Rodentia > Cricetidae > Peromyscus > Peromyscus nudipes. The sequence goes on along the minus strand of CABHPH010129100.1, from coordinate 37,891 downwards.
TAATTGGTACTTTTTTTAAAAAATTTCCAGAGCAGTAGTATTTGGTTTTCTCCTAGGTCTCACAAACTTTTTGCTACCATTGCACTAGCATATCTGGCAGGCAGTACACCACTATAGATCAAAGGCTTTGCGGCTGGCTTACTGTGTATCTTTCTCCATTGGCAGTGTGCAGAGTACATTTCTATAACAAAGATGTTAGAACATCAGTGAAGGCTCTATATAGGTACAAGTTCAACTTCTCTATGTTCAATGAATTGTATAGGTGTTTTCTTCAGCAACCAGGCCTTGCTATTATTTTGTGGAGAGCAACCTATGGTCTTTGCAACAGCCTTGGATGTGTGGGGGTTCACATTGGGCTCCTTTGGGTAAGAACTCAGTTAGATGTAACCCAATCCCAGTAGTGCATGCCTAATTTGGTGACAGGAGATGACAAATTGGACTGTCTACCCATTATTTGGTGATTTCATTTAGGTCACTTTCATTTATATATTTTAGAAAGATTCTACTGTACAAGTTTTCCATACTATCCCTCAAATGGCCTTTAATTGTAGCTGTCTCTTCCCATATTCCCTCCCTTCGGCACCTCTTCCCTCCCCTTCTGACTTGGCCATCTCATTCCAGTCCACCACCATCCATTCTTAACTACCTGTTCTAGGTACCTTTCCTAGCTGTCCCTCCTAACCTCTGAATCTATACCTAACCTCTGTGGTTCTATAGATTGTAACTTAGTTATCATTTACTTGACAGCTAATATCTACATGTAAGTGAGTACATAACGTACTTATCTTTCTGGGTAATATTTTCTACTTCTATCCTTAGAGAATTCCATACCTGAGAATTTCATGGTTTCATTTTTTTTAACGGCTGAGTAATACTTCATTGTGTTTATATACCACATTTTCTTTATCCATTCTTCTGTTGAGGAACATCTAGGTTCTTTCCAATTTATGGCTATTAGGAATAGAGCATTGAACGAGGTTTAGCAAAAGTCTTTGTAGTAGGATGAAGTGACTTTTGGGTAAAGAAGGAAGCCAAGGGTGTCTTGTTACTTTTTTTTTCCCATGAATGACGATGACGTCACTCATCGGAGGAGATGCTGGCGGTTGCGGGAATCGAACTCGCCACCTCGGCCGCCACGGGCGGGCGCCCGTCCTCGGAGCCACCTCTCCGTGTCGCTGTCTTGTTACTTTTTAATACCAAGCAAAACCCAAGCACAACATTCAAAAGACAAAATGAAGAATCTGCCTTGGGTCCAGCTGCTATCCTACTGCCATTGCAGACAGCTCTGCTGTCATTCCCATGCCACCATTGCTGCTTCCTCATCACCAAGGGGGATGGGGAACATGAACCAAAAAGCAGTGCTTGCTCCTGTGGCTTGCAACCCCTTTGTCCGCCTTCCAAGAGAGTGCACATCTAGTGGCCTCACCTTTTATTTGGGTCACATACCCTCTAATAAATCTCCACCGTTTGGGCCATGCTGCTCCTTACAATTGACTATTGGACCAATGACAGAGCTCCCATAACATTTCCCCCTTTTGTCTAATTAAGAAGGTACTAATCCTAACATAAGAAAACTATATACAATAAGAACTGTTATCAAATGTTATCTAGAAGAAAAAAAGATAATAACCTAAACAAAAATGTAACTATATATAACAAAAACAATTATTAGGTAAGAAAGAAATTATAGATGTCCAGACCATAGGTAATTGGCAAATTTTTAGAGATTACTCTAATAACTGTTCTTTCCTAAAGAATCCAAGTTTTGTACCTCATATGTCTTTAGTTAAGATTCAGGGGAACTGTAACTGCAACTGTCTAGTCTTCAACCCCATCAAAGGCCTGAGAAGGAAAAATAATATTACCTGAGTAAGTAGGAAGTGTAAGCAAGTGGCTTCCAAAAATGTAAGAAGTGACTGAAACAGCAGGTTGCCTGGATAGTCACCCAAGGTTCCTCTGCAACCTTGGGGAACCCATCTTTGGCCTACAGGCATGGAATACCTGACAGACCATTTTTCAGAAGCAGGAAATTTTGACAGACTATCCTACCTTGCCTTGACAAAGTTTGACAGTTGCTTTTCTTTGTGTCCTGCTTGTCTAGAATGGAAAGCATATTTACTGTCAGCAGTTGAGGCAAGGGCAGTTTCTTGCCCTATAGGCAAGAAAAAAAAAACAAACAAACTCCTTTTGGAATTTCTTTGATGCCCATCATCTTCTCTGAAGTAGATTGATGCTGCCAGAAGCAGTTTTGTCTCATGCCAAAAAAATTCTAAGTTATTAAAACATTTAAAATGCCATGTTCTGTAGGTCTTTGAAGTGTTTTAAGATTACCCATCTACTTGAGACATATCTCTGTATACCTAGACAACCTAACTAACATGACTATAATTTTGATAAATATATGTGACTATTAATCTGCAATTCCTTATTATCTTCTATTGCTTTTAAGGACTAAGACTTCACAATGTATATGTATGAGCTATACAAAAATATTGTAAACAGAAGTAGAAACATATATACAGTATAACAAAAATAACCTTGAATTTGTTTCAATATACAAAAATATATTAAACAGAAGTAGAAAGATATATACAGTATAACAAAAATAACCTTGAATTTACATCAATATACAAAAATATCTTAAGCAGAAGTAGGAATATATATATATATATATTTGTTATATATATATATATATATATAACAAAAATAACCTTGACTTTGTTTCAATATACAAAAATATCTTAAACAGAAGTAGAAACATATGTACAATATAACAAAGATAACCTAAATTTGTGTCAATACACAAGAATCCATACCAATTTAGATTATTTAAGACTGATAATTGCTTTTTCAGTTTGAAATAGATATAATAATCTACCTTTTAGCCTATCATATCTATCCCCCTTTTTCTATTCCAAATGAGATCCCTGAGTCTAATCTCTTTTGATCAGCCCCTTACCCTATAACAACTTATAACCAACCCCCCTACCTGATGACAGATATTCATAACCCTGAAAATGACCAAAAACTGTGCATGCCATCTATTGGGAAAGTGGGTGTTGTGTTCTTAAAATTGCTTCCTGCTCTCTGTGGTGGGGGCAATGGCATCTCTAAAGGACTCTGCAAAAGCTGAAGCAATGGTTAAGTCTTGGGAGAACTAGCTGCATCATTTGTTGCTAATCTCTGAGTAATGGGAAAAGTGTAGAGCTTATCTGAAGTTCTGGTTGGAGTGGTGCATGAAGGTGGACCATCTAGCCACCTTGGAATTGTCCTAAGTAGTTTGTAGTGCAAATCCAATCTTTGGGGGGTGTTTGTCGGCTTAATGGCATTATTACAGTGCAGGTAGGATTGTCATTGTGAGGCCTCATAATCCTTTTGGAGACTTTAGAGATCACTCTTAGGAAAGTTTATTGTTCACTGTAGAAAACTTAAATATCATTAATATCAAAACAGCAAGTTTAAGGTTTGAGATAGTACTATATCTAAAGAAAAGTTTTAAGGAGTCAAAATAAATTTTTAGGGTATAAGATTTGTGATAATAATTGTAGGGAAAAGGGGCTGGCTAGAGAAACCCACCCTGACCCTGGAACCCAGAATTAGGGAAGGATGGCTCAGAAAAAGCCAGTGAGAGAAACACAGTTTAGCTCAGATCAGAGCCATCTCTGCCCCTGTCCAACTGACTTGTGAAATCAACCAATCACAGAGCAGGACAGCAGAATCCTGGACCTAGGGCTCAGGACCAGGGAAAGAAACACAGCCTGTGTTTGGGACCTGAGCCAGAGAAGTGAACACTTTATCCCCAAACCCAGAACCCAGGAAATATGCCCTGACTCTGAGACTAGTACCAAAATAACACTCTTGGCCCCTAGAATCAGAGTCAGTGAAAGAAATGTGCCCTGGCCTTAGAGGTAGTGTCAAAAAACTGAGAAAGGCCAGTGAAAGAAACACAGTTTGGCCCTGAAATCAGGGCCATCTCTGCCCCTGGTTCACAAAACTGGCCAATCCCTGGGCAGAAAATAAACTAACCAATCACAGTTGACTCCGCCCCCTAGACATCCTATATAAACCACCCTGCCTGGTCAGTTGTGAACTGTTCTCTCCACCCTGGTAGAGGCAGTTACTCTCCTGGACTCCTCCTTCCCAAATGAACTTCTTTCTCAAAAGAGTATTGGGTGAAGACCTTCATTGGGAGCTGAACAGAAAAATCTTGCTGGGACGGGACGTCCCATAGTGGACTGAGCAAGGGGGATCTGAACAGAACCTTGCTGGGACGTCCCATAGTGGACTGAGCAAGGGGGAGCTGAACAGAAGAGCCTTGCTGGGATGTCCCATAGTGGACTGAGCGAGAAAGAGCTGGTAACACTGAGCTAGAGATTGTGGCTCTCCAGGAGAGGAGCAGGATTGCTGTGTCCTGCGGTGAAACCATCCCCCATCATACCATCTTACCAGGTATATCCTGACTTTCCCGAAGAGTCACGATACCCTTCCTTGCTGAAGCAGTTCCAGGGCTGACTTTCCCAAGAAGTCAGAAAAACCTTCCTTTCCAAGGCTGGGCTGTTTCTTTGCAGTCCCAGCAATCAGAGCTGTGCTAAACAGCTCCAGGTGTCCAGGACACCTTCAGGGCAGAGCTCTTGTCCTGAGTAGCTCTGAGGTGTCCAGGATACCTCGCCCTCTAGGGCAGAACTGTCTCCAGTTCTGCCATCACTGCTGTGCTAAACAGCTTCAGGTGTCTGGGACACCTTCAGGGCAGAGCTCTTGTCCTGAGTAGCTCTGAGGTGTCCGGGACACCTCGCCCTCTAGGGCTGAACTGTCTCCAGTTCTGCCATCACTGCTGTGCTAAACAGCTCCAGGTGTCCGGGACACCTTCAGGGCAGAGCTCTTGTTCTGAGTAGCTCTGAGGTGTCCGGGGACACCTCGCCCTCTAGGGCTGGACTGTCTCCTCACAGTTTCAGCCATCAATTTACTTACATTTGGTGCCGAAACCCGGGACACCAAACCCAGAGCTTCTGCAGTTTACTAACATTAATAGTCCCTAGATTTTGGATTTCTCTGTCTCATATCAGGTGCCTATTCTGACATGAGACAGAGACTGATTTTTCTTTTCACAATGTTTGAGTTTAGAGAAAGAGAGAGCTACACTCCAACTCTAAAGCCAGCTTATTTTTTAATTGAGTCAGGACTACATAAAGATGACCCCTTTAACATGTCTGTAGAACCCAGTGAAAAGAAATATTTAAAAAAGTATATGAGATTTTACCACATTGAAAGTATATTATACCATTAGGCCAGATTATTCCTTTTCTTAGTAATTTTTTTTTCTGGGTAGTTCTCCCTTCTTCTTTAGATGCTTATTTGTCCAAAGGTCATTAATTCCTCATTATGGATGTTTTTATTTTGCTGGAAAGACAGAAATGGAACCCTGACTCAAACCTAGTTTGGTAAATTTTTCCTTTTGAAATGTTGAATCACCATATCAGTTGATGAACTATCATCTCTACTCATCAAGAGGTCTTTCCTGTTCAAATCAAATCTTTATTAATTTTGATGATATCCATAGCTTTTCTTCTCCTGTGGAAACAAAAGCAAAATCTCTTTCTCAACATAGCACATATCCTGGTTTCCATTCTGAGGTCAATACATCTTCAAAGTATATAGGTTGATTTAATTTAGTAGGTTTTTCTACTGTCCAATGTCTCTCCTCAGCTGTCATTCCTTTCTCATTTAGCATTTAGAAAATTCAAAGTTAATAAAGCATTATACAATTTATCTCTGAGGGTCTTTATTACCCCTTTCTGTTTATTAAGCATTTCTTTTAAAGTGTGATTAGATCTTTCTACAACTGCTTGTCTCATAGGATTGTGTGGTAATCCTGCAATGTGCTTTATATTGTAATAAGCAAAATACTGTTTCATTTTACTAGAGACATATGCAGGATGTATGCATTGTCAGTCTTAATTTGTACAGGTGTCCTCATGATGGCCATGACTTCTAATAAATGTTTAATTATAAAATCAGCCTTTTTAGAACTCAAAGCAGTTGCCCATTGAAATCCTGAACATATATCTGTGATATGGTATACATATTTTAATTTTCCAAATACTGCAAAAATGAAACACATTCATTTGTGAAATTTCATTTCTTTGAGTGCCCTTTGGGTTACTTCCTACAGGTAGTTTGGTTATACAAGGAATAAATAGAACATTTTCTTGTAATTTCTTTGACTTTTTGCCTAGTAAAGGAAAAATCTTTTTTCAAACCATTGCTATTGTCATGGTGTCTTTTTTTAATGAAATTTTAAGTGTTCTAGAACATTTCCTATTAATAACTGATCAATTTCATCATTACATTGTACTAGAGGGCCTGGCAGACCCATATAGAATCTGATATGTGATATATATATATATATATATATATATATATATATATATATGGTGATTCTTATTCCTGAATATTTCCTGTAATTGTAATTTTGAATCATCAGGAACAAGTTCATCAGTTTCAATGTTTATAACAATTATTTCTGCATATTGGGAGTTAATAACTATATTAAGAGGTTCTGAAAAATCCAATAATACCATGAGAATAGCATATAATTCTGACTTTTGAGCAGAATCATAAGAGCTTTGTGCCACTTTACTTACATTTTCTGATTTATAACCTGCATTTCCTGATTTATTTGCATCAGGATAGAATGTAAGGGTTCCAAATATTGGTGTTCCCCATACAATGTGAGGAAGGACATAATACATTCTTTTTATGAATTGAAGTCTCTTCCTTTAGGGATATTTGTTGTTAATATATCCCAAAAAACTACTGCAAGTTGTTTGTAAATATTCATTTTCTGACCATAAAGAAGAAATGTCAGCATTAGTAAAAGGCACTACAATTTCTGTTGGGTCCATTTCTGTCAATTGATGAAGTCTTAATTTTCCTTTTAGAATCAACTCAGGAACATTTTCCACATACTTTAGTTTTCTACTCTGTTTGTGTGGTAAAAATAATTTCCAATGGCTATCATACAAAATATTGTCACAGTGTGGGGCTCTTTAATATCCCTTATGGGAGAACCTTCCATTGATATCTCTTAACAGGCTGAGAATTACTATAAGTAGGCATCATTAAGGCAAATTTCTGCCTATCCTTTTCTTGTAAAGGTATAGTGAAGAAACAGTCTTTTAAATAAATAACTTAAATAGACTATCCTTTAGGTAATAGAGAAGGCAGGGGGATTCCAGGCTGTAGAGAGCACATCAGCTAAATTTATGACTCTCAAATCTGTCAACATTCTCCATTTTCCAGATTTCTTTTTTGATAACAAATACAGGAGAATTTCAAGAACTGTTTGATTCTTCAATATGTTGATCATTTAGCCACCCCTGTAACAGCTGTTCTAAGGGCTGCAATTTTTCTGATGTCAAAGGTTATTGGTCCACCCAGACAGGTTTGTCAGTTAACTATTTTGAGGTCTTTGATCCATTTGGAGTTGATTTTTGTATAGAGTAATAAATATTGATCTATTTGCATTTTTCAACAGGTTTGACCAGCACTGTTTTTATATATATATATATACTGTCTTTTTCTACTGTGCAAGCCATCATTGGTGCATGGAGTTATGTCTGGTCTTCAAGTCAATTCCATTGATCAATGTGTCTGTTTTTCTGCATATACCATGCTGTTTTTATTACTATAGCTCTTAATACAGCTTGAAATCAGGAATAGTGATATCTTTCACAGTTCTTTTACTCAGAATTGTTTTAGCTATCCTGTGTGTATGTGTGTGTGTGTGTGTGTGTGTGTGTGTGTGTTTGAGGCCCATCTTTCTCTTTGATGTAAATGGGTGCTGCCAGGAGCAGACATATCTCAATATCCAGAAAAGTCTAAGTTTTTAAAACATTTTAAATGTCATAGTCTGTAGGTCTTTGAAGTGTTTGAAGATTACCTACCTAATTGAAATATATCTATGTATACCTAGAGAACTTAACTAACATGACTATAAATTTGATTATCATAGATGATTAAGTATTAATCTCTATTTTTTAATGATACATTAAATTTTAAATGAGTTGTATAAATAATACCTTAAACAAGAGTAAAAATATACATACAGTACTTTAAAATTAACTTTAAATTTGTATCAATAAACTAAAATGTATACTAATGTAAAACATTTTAAGCAACTTGCTCTTTAAAAGTAGGTTCAACAATCCATCTTTTTATCCTATCATATCTATATCCTATATTTCCATATCATACCTTTCTTCTTTTAGAAAAATATTGACTATGACCAATAACAATTTGTAACCAACAACCTAAATGAAGACAAACATCCATAATCCATATTTTGGGAATGTGGGCATAGTTTTTTAGGCTCCTTCCTGCTGATTAAGGGTGCTGTTTTCTTATGGGGATCCTGAGAAAATTAAAAATTATGATCAAGTCTTAACTGGAATAGTCTGTGAGGCTGCATTGTCTGAGCTAGATGCTTTCAATCTATTGTGGATGTTGGACCATCTGGGCTATGGTGTCATTGGAGACCTTTCAGGGGCTCTTGGCTGGTGAAACTATATTAGCCTGGAAGCAACACATCGGTTCTCACCTTCTGTGGAAACAAAAGCAGAACTTCTTTTTCAAAGTAATATATCCTTAGAAATAAACTTTGAAATCAAGATATCTTTAAAATATACATATTGATTTTATTCAACAGCTTTTATAATCAAATGTCTTTTTGTAGTTTAAAATCCCAAAGACAATATAATCCAGACTCTGGGTATGATTTTTATCTTTATGTGGCTTATTTTTATATTACTTTTATTGTTTCTTTAAAGTCTTTATTTTTTATATAACTGTCTATATTTTTTCTCTTTTAAGCCTACATACATTTTTACACATACTGTAAACCATTTAAATTCTTATTCCATCAGAATCTGTCTTATTGTAAATCTATTGCTTTAAACTGCAGCATGACTAGAACTGAAATGGCAGCCTTGGCTGCTGGCTTCACTCACCTCAGCTTCCCAACATGGTGAAACTACATTTATCACCAGCTCTGGGGAACCATGCTCATCACTGACTATGTGAAGCAGTGGATCTATGCTTCTATCCAGCAACATGTAGCCCAAAAACCTTTTCTTTTTTTTCTTTTTTCTTTTTTTTTGTCTGTACTAGCAAAAGCTTTATCCACCATGTACCATGCTGTGTGGCTTGCAGATGCCTCTGTACACTGTGGTGGAAATCCACAACCATTCTTCTTAATTCATGGTGGCTGGCAGCCAGCTTCATCTTGTAGGCAGCTTTCAGGAAACAAGTCTGAGTTGCTGTTGGCATGAGACTGTGAGACTAGGAAACCTGGTGTGACTTCATTTCTGTGAGTTTAGAATCTTTAAGCTTTTTTTAGGTCTATATGGCTCTATGCCCCACATTGGGTACCAAATGTAGTCAGAAGTTTTTCTGTGTCCTGCCCGGTCTGCAACCACTCAGACCCAAGTAAACACACAGAGGCTTATATTAATTAAACTGCTTGTCCATTAGCTCAGACTACCACTGACTAGCTTTTACACTTAAACTCAGTCCATTTCTGTTAACCTATATGTTGCCATGTTTTCCATGGCTTTACCTTTATGGCATTACATGCTGCTCCCTAGATGGCAGGCTGGCATCTCCTGACTCAGCCTTCCTCTTCCCAGAATTCTTCTTGTCTGCTTATCTCACCTATACTTCCTGCCCGGCTACTGGCCAATCAGCATTTTATTAAACCAGTGTACAAAAGCATTATCCCACAGTAATGGATATCCTTACACAGTGTACAAATATCCCTCAATATTTCCCCTTTTTTGTCTAAATAAAAAGGATAGGATTTAAACTATATACAATAAGAAAAATTATCAGGTAAGAATTGCATTTACAATGCCCAGTCCATTTGTATTTGGCAAATTCAAAGAAATTACTCAATTATCTATCCTATTTTGATGAGTCCAAAGTTTTATACACTTTATATCATAATTTGTATTACCATCCTAAAAATATCTTTTTAGATCTTAAAACATTTTTGTAGATAAACAATTTAAGCTTTTGTGGCTCTCAGATTTATAACATTACACCACTTTGTAAGTTTCTTTTCTAAATTTGGTAACAAAGAATATGGTGTAACTATGTCTTCAACCTCATTAGAGACCTGAGCCAAATAAAATACTGAGTAAACAGGAAGCATAGATCAAACAACTTACAAAACTATAGAAATGACAGAGACATCTGGCTGCCTGGACAGTCACCCAAAGCTTCCTCTAAAATGTTGGGGCATCCATCTTTTGGCCTACAGGCTGAGAAAATCTGAAAGACTTTTCTGTGAAGCAGGAATTTTGAAGGACTTCCCTACCTTGTCTTGGCAAATTTTAGAAGTTGCTTTATCTGTGTCCTGCTTGCCCAATTTGGACAGCATACTGCAGCATTTGAGGCAAGGGCAGGTTTTTGCCCAGTGTCTAACTTTGCCACAATGAAAGCAAACTCTACTTGGGAGTTCTTTAATGCCTATCATCTTCTCTGAAGTAGATTGGTACTGCCAGGAGTAGACATATCTCAGTGTCATGAAAAGCCTTATGTTATTAAAACATCTTAAATGCCATATTCTGTAGATCTCTGAAGTGTTTGAAGACTATCTATCCAAAATATATCTCTGTTTCACCTTGAAAATATACCTAGCATAATTAAAAGTTTGATTGTTATAGATGAGTAATTATTAACCTGTATTTGTATTATCTTAAATAATTTATAATAATATCTTTCAAGGACTACAATTTGCATCACATTTGTAAATGAGCTGCATAGGTACAATACCTTAAACAAGATTATGTTATAACAAAAATAACCTTAAATTTGTGTCAGTATACAAAAATTTATACCAATACAAAATATTTGAGATTAATAGTTGCTTTTTCATTTAAAAATAGATTCAATAATCTACTCTTTAATCCTACCATTCCTATATACCCCTTTTTTCTTTTTCAGAATGATACTCTGAATCTAAACTCCTTTACTTAGTTTTTTCTCTGACCATGACCAGTAACAACTTGCAACCAACCTCCGAAGTGATGACAAGCATCCATAACTCTTTGAACAACAAAAAACCACCCATCCCACCTTTTGGGAATGTGGGTGTTGTGTTCTTAAGATTACCTCATTCTGCCTGGAGGTGATGGCATCTTTAGGGATGCCCTGAGAAAATTGGGATAATGGTTAAGTCCTGAGGGAGCTAGATGTATTCTTTTTTGTCCAGTCTCTGTGTGATGAGAAAGTAAAGAGCTTATCTGAGGTCTTAACTAAAGCAATCTATGAGGCTGGACAATCTCAGCTAGCAGTTTTGAAGTTGTTCTGGACAGAGATTGTTTAGAAAACTATAACAGAGACATTCTGAGATCCTGGATCACCCAGGATACTTGTCTTCATTGATATCTGGTCCTTTTTTTCTGAAACAACACAGACTTTTAAAGATAGGATATATTTCTTCATTAACACAATTATGGGATATGTGATGTGCACAAATCAGTTAAAGATAATTCTCTGCTCTATGTTTGATCAGGTAAAAGACATCCATCAACTTTATAAGTGCATTTGGACTGCATAACCAAACTGTAATATAAATCTCCATCCATGCCATATGAAAGGATGGCATATAATAATAAGCCATGAAGGCCCTGTAGCTAAAAAAATTTATCATGTCTCCTTCAGTCTTGGAACTGTTCCCATGTAGAAGGATCAACTTATATGTCACATGTCTTGTAGTTTCCCTTAGTTTCTTCCTTCATGTCTATAGCCAAGCTTTATAGGAAGTCTACCCTGATCAAGTCTTGTCTTTATTAATTTAGAAGGAATCCACAGATTTTTGTGTCCTGTGGAAACAATGACATACTCTCATCCAATGCAACAAATTTCCTAACTTCAATTCTGAAGTTAAGGCATCCTTAAAATATACAGGCTGGTCTAATTTAGCAGTTTTTTCCTGTAATCAAATGTCTCTCAGCAGTTGCCATTTTTTGTTCATTAACATTTAAAAAATTCAAAGTAAACAGAACATAATACAGAACCCAGAAGCCGATGCCATGTGTATTTCTCATCTTCATGTGGTTTATTCTTTTTATATTTCTTTACCTTTCCTTTAAAGACTTGACTTTACAATTTTTAAGCTATTTTTTCTATGACTATCTATACCCATTTTCTTTTCTTTCTTCAGCACATTGATATTTTATTTGTGCTGAAATGTGGTGATATTTTATTTGTGTTTTAATAAATAAAGCTTGCCTGGAGATCAGAGGAAATAGCAAGTCATTTTAAGTAAACAAAGAAGTCAGTAATGGTAACATATGCCCTTAATCCTATTACATGACAGGCAGGATCTCTGTGTGTTCAAGGCCACACTGAAAAAGATCCAGGTGTGGTGCTATATGCCTTAAATTCCAAAACTAGTTAACCATGGAGGTCTGGAGGTCTGTACAGACATACAGGAAGTGATAGAGCTGGGTAGGAAGAGGAAGTGATGTAGCTGGACAGAGAGAGCAAATCAGATGGCAGAACAGCAAGGCGTACAGGTGTGGGTAGACAGGAAGTAGCTGCCTTTTGGAAGCTACAGAGATGGTGAGGTGAGGTTGGCTGGTGGCTTTCCCTATTTCCCTGATCTCTCTAAGGCATTCACCCCTATATTTGGCTCCATGTTTTTTATTTAATAAGACCATTTAGAAATTCGTCTACAATTTATTTATTTATTTATTTATTTATTTATTTATTTATTTATTTATTTACTTACTTACTTACTTACTTACTTACTTATTTTTATTTATTTATTTATTTATTTATTTATTTATTTATTTATTTATTTATTTATTTATTTATTTAGCATCTGCAGCATTTCTCTGACTGCATGAGCCAAACCTTAAACTGCTAGGCTACCCGCCATCTGGTTCTGCTTAGCACATGGCACTAGCAGCTGGCTCTACCCTCTTTGAGTTCATGAGAGCTGAGTCTTTTGCCAGGAATCGCATTTACCCACCCTAGCTCTGTGAAGCTATTGGGCTTGCACTGTTGTAGGTGTTTCTATCTACTCTTTCATTTTACCTAGTAGTGCACCATTCAAGTGCTCAACTGTACAGCAGGGCCTCTTAAAGGAACCATGCCTAAGTATACTATGAGCAGTGGGCTCTGTGTATGTACTAAACATTGCATGCCACTTGAACTGCAAAGATCTAACTACAAGTTTAGTAAAATTTTGTTTATAGTAAAAGATTGCATTTTTTACTTCCCCAGGACAAGAATTAACAAGCAAAAACATTTCTTCCAATTAAGAAGTGCAAATGCTCCAGACCAAAAAAAACCACAAACAAACAAAAACAAAACAAACAAACAAACAAAAACAAAACAAAAAAACACCTATGAGAGTTGTTGGTGTGATTTCAATAAGAATGGCCCCCATAGACCTGAATGCTTGGCCTGTGGGAGTGTACTATTAGGAGATGTGGCCTTGTTGGAGTAGATGTGGCCTTCTTGGAGGAAGTGTGTCAATGTGAGGATGGACTTTGAGATTTCAGATGCTCAACTTAGGCCCAGTTTGGCACAGTCTCCTCCTGCTACCTGCAGATCAAGATGTAGAACTTTCAGCTCCTTCTCCAGCTCCATGTCTGCCTGTATGATGCCATGCTTCCTGCCATGATAGTGGACTAAACTGCTGAAGTATAAGCCAACTACAGTTAAATGTTTTCCTCTATAAGAGTTGTGGTCATGGTGTCTCTTCAGGACAATAGAAACCCTAATGAAGACAGAAGTTTAAAGAAGATGAATGGAAAATTACAAAGGAGATTTTAAAATCATTTCTGAGGAGAAACTAAATTGACAGCTTTAATTATATTTGAAACCATATGTAATATTTTAAATACATACACATGCACACACACACACACACACACACACGTATGCACACAAATGCACACACAACCTTGCTCTTGTATTCCTAGGAAGAGAAGGGAGAAGATATTTCCTCAGAGTCTAAAAACTTTTTTCCTCACTTTTACCTGTTTCTTAGTTTCAACACAGTAGAAGCAGCAGTTAACTATATTCTACACACAGCTAGTAAGATCAGTGTTTGTAGTCTCTAACCTAGAGATTGTAAACCACCAAAAGTACATTCACTTTTATCAGAATTTTCTGAAATTTATATTAGAAAATGTGTCCATTAAATTTACCTATCATGAATGGGAAAAGCAATGTTGAGTTTCTTCATAAGCATTAAAAAACTCCATGTGTGATCACTTGACAAATATTTTATGCAGCAGGAGTTTTCATTTCAGATCTCTGTAAATTGGTTAGTAATTTTATTAGAAGTATAAAAATATGAGGTTGGATTTTGTATTTCTCCCAAAATATATTTGTGAACTTCAATGTGCTCCTGGAGATTTACTAAAGCAATAAAACAATAATTTATATCCTTTGTATTAGTCCTATTGCTTACATATTATTTATTTCTTTACTCTTTATTGCCCAGTTATGATCCAGTTGTCTACTCCTCCTCAAAAGATACTCACATTTTACTCAATGAGCACTATAAATGTCACTTCACATGACAGAAAAACAAAGGAGATTTTATAGTTGTGACTACTAAACTGAGAATGTGGAGGTTATACCAGGCCATGGACCCAGATGCATGCAGTGGGTAAACACATCTTTGCTAGGGAAAGACATTGGGAAAATTTACAATCAGTGAATCACAATCACACTACCAAAGAAGAAATGCCAGTGTTTGAATGCAAGAGTTGGAATCTCAGATATGGTCATGTGAGGCTTTCAGCCTGGAGACACTAGACAGGAAAGGACTGGGGTCTTCTTTGGACCCTACAGAAAAGTAGAGACCTGCCAATACCTTGATTTTGTTCCAATGACAATGATTTTGGAATTCTGGCCTCCGGACATGTTGGAAAATACTACCAAAGTCAATGTAATTTGTTATAACAACCATTATAAACTCATTATAACAATCACAAGAAACTAATACAAAGAATAATCACTGGGTTTTCAATAATCCAATATTGCATATAGTGGCATGAAGGAAACGTGAAAATTGTCAAATTTTATTTTTTTTATAAATTCACAATTTTTAAGGTAAACAGAGATATTGTTAGTATCATGGTATCTTCCATAAGGCCTGAGAATCTTGTAAGCTATTTCTTAGTATTCTAAATCAAGATCCTACCATTTTTTTTAACCAAAGACTTTCTCTCACTGCTGTGTTTGCAGCAAATAATCCTGAAAGATGAGGTAATGTCTTGTTCCTTGACCAAGGGCAGAAATATTATGAAAGAGGTGAATTCTCCAAGTTCAAGTTTCCTCAGATGAACATTAATCCACTGTGTGCACAACATCCACCTGTGACCCTTGATGTCATTCTTGTGAACCTATAGGTCAAAAGAAACTGATGCCAGCTTGAACATGCAGCTATGATCTCTTCTGTTGGTAGTAAAATCCTTTGTTCTGACCCAGGTGCCCTGAATCTCCTGACAGTATCAATAAAGTATAACAGATTTAGTATCTTGGAAGATGTGTCAGTAATATTTAGAAAAATCTTGAAGTATTCCTTAGTTTTATTCATGATTTAAATTTTATAAATGGCTGTACAAGAAGAGCAAAGGAAAGAGATCCAGGCAGAATGGAGAGCATCTGATGCCTGTGCTTCATTAGGCTCATTCCCTTCTTGGAACAGAAACATTTGACCTTGTCCAGCAATCAAAATGTGAAAACCATCTCAAACATTCCACCTAACAAAGCACATTGACACTTGGCACCTAAGGTTTTTGTTCGAGAGGGACATAAGGAACACTTCTGCCTGATTGTTTCAAAATTCCAACCTTTCAGAAGGAAAGCATTCATTATAAAGCCGAGTGTCAGTACAACTTCAGCACAGTGAGTTGCCTCATCAGTTACTGAACAGATCAGTTCTCAGATTGCCACATGTCAGTCTAGAGCCAGTGGTACAAGCATACTCCTTTAAAGGAAGTATCTACATTTCTACATAAATCTTAGACCGTCAGAAGTTTATCCAGGAAACAATAGGGTATTACAGAATAAGTTAAACTTCCAATCAATGAATGGATTATTACTGACCTGACGCATGCATGCAAACAAGAAAGATACAAATATGATAATGGATATATTTCACTAAGGATCTAGAATTTTAATTGTACTTGAAAGAACAAAAAACAGGTAAGGAGTATAAAATATGTACTTTTTATTATCTAGTGCACTAACAAAAGTCAACTGTGAAGGGACATAGTGTTACTTCTATGATGAAAATTAGGCCTGGGTGGGGGACAACATTTCCATTGAGAGAAGGGATATATTCCACAGAAGTCACAAATGTCAGGTAACCGAAATCAGAGTGACTCAGAGTACCAACATTGTTCCAAATTGAAGGAAATGCTTATAATATAAAAAGTAAAATCTCTTATCTGGGTAATTTGCAGTAACTAAGAAGAATGGGTGACTAAAATAAATATATAATACTTTCCATTTAAAATATAAAGTACATTATTGACTATAAACAAACAAACAAAAACTTGAGAAAGCAAAACACAAGTTCCTAATCAAGTTCTAGGTTCTATACAAGGACTTTAAAGTCAGAAACCATTTGAACATATTTTAACTCTCATATCAGTATAAACTCCAAGAGGAGCAACTAAGGAGAGATGGGGAGAAGTGGCTAAATGGTGTCCTTATGGCTCATGATAGCCGTCTCCTCTTCATTCTGAAAGAACTTTTATACCCATGATATTTAAATTTTCTCATTTTTCATGAATAACTACAAGACAAATTCTCTATCATTTTCAAGTTTTATTTTAATTATGTTAAATAAAACATTTTCTTTTCTCTTGCCTAATCAGTGGGGTCACTTAAATGAGGATGTCCCCCATAGGGAATGTATTTGAACACTTGGTCTCCAGTTAGGGGCACTGTTTGAAGAGACTGTGGAACTTTTAGGAGGTGCAATCTTGGTGGAGGACATCACTGGGGGTAGGCCTGGCCCCTTCCCTGTGATTGAAGATGTGCTCTCTCAGCTTCTGGTTGTTGCATCCTGTGGGTATTCCTCCCCTATCATTTTGGGCACTCCCACTTGAACCATGAGCCAAACAAACTTTTTGATAAGTTTTTTTAATTGTGGTGTTTTACAAGGCAACAAAATATAACTAACAGAGTTAGGACCCCATGCTCTGTTTAGTCATGTAAAATCTATCTTTGAATGCAGCCTTTTTTGAAACTGTACATCAATGAGATATTTTGTTTCTCTGAGATTTTAAACTTTATTTCTAATCTTTTGTTACACATGGCAAATAATCTTGGATAAGTCTTCAACACAATGGTATTTTCTTTTCATTATCATAAAAGTGTCAGACTTGTCTTAACTTTTTACATATTCTATGATCTTTAGAGCAACCAATATTTTTTTCCAATAATCCATGTGAAGTTCCTCTAGTCAATACACCTTCACTTGTCTTTTCACTTGAATTCAGTTGTATGTACTACGCAGTTCAGTGCAAATTGAGCCTTGATGCTCATTGGCTATGGTTAACCTCCCATCTTGCCAGGGAACTGTACAGTGTTCTCTCTGTGTGTGTTTCCCTTTTATTACATAATATTATTTTAAGATGTGTTACATTCGTTTATGCTATGGAGCATTTGTTTAATGATGCAAAGATGTGTTGCATTCTTTTATGTTGCATTTGTTTAACTCTGTGAAGCTGTGTTACTTTGCCTGTCTAAAACACCTGATGGTCTAATAAAGAACTGAATGGCCAATTGCGAGGCAAGAGAAAAGATAGGAGGGGTTAGCAGGCAGAGAGAATAAACACAATAAATACAGAAGTCTGGGAGGAAAAAAAGAAAGAGCAAAAGAACAAGGAGAGGAGAATGCTAGGGGCCAGCCATCCAGCCACACAACCAGCCACAGAGTAAGAGTAAAAGTAAGACACACAGAAGTAAGAAAAGAAGAAAGTCCAGAGGCAAAAGGTAGACAAGGATAATTTAAGAAAACTAAAACACAAAACAAGCTAAGCTAAGATCAGACATTTATAATTAAGAATAAGCCTCCATGTGTGATTTATTTGGGAGCTGGGTGGCAGGGCCCCCCAAAAGAGCAAAACCAAACAATAGCATCTTTGGTCCCCTTTTTCCTCTGTCTGAGAAGTTCTTACTTTAAATGACTAAATCTAAGAGACTGCTCAAATCCTTGAGTAGGAAAGACTTTATGACAAGCTGATAGCGTAGCCTCTCATTCCATGTCTTCTACTTGTCTCTTCTTAGAACCAATATTTCACGGTTGTTGTATTTTTACCCTGAATTAGAATTTAAGCTTAATTAATCCATTGAGATCCAAGGATTTCAATTATTATTATTTTTTAATTGTAATGACCTAGAAGAAATTATGGTACATCATCAACACAAATACATATTGGATAAACTGCGCTGAATACATGAGTGAAGAAATAAATATATGCATTAATGAATGTGATTAAAAGTAATCAGTCACATGACCTGTGCCTTCCTAGTTTGTGAAAACACATTTGGCACCTATTGTGGTGGTATTGTATTCCCCAAAATATTGTGCACCCTAATAAATTTATCTGGGGTCAGAGAACAGACAGCCACTAGATACAGAGGCTAGAAAATGGTGGCACTCACGCTTTTAATCCTAGCATTCCAGAAGCAGAAATCCGCCTGGATCTCTGTGAGTTCAAGGCCACATTGGAAACAGTCAGGCCTGGTGACACATGCCTTTAATCCCGGAAAGCGAGCCTTTAATCCCAGGGAGTGGTGGTAGAAGGCAGAAAGGTATATAAGGCGTGAGGACCAGAAACTAGAAGCATTTGGCTGGTTAAGCATTCAGGCTTCTAGCAGCACAGTTCAGCTGAGAGCCATTCGGATATGAGGACACAGAGGCTTCCAGTCTGAGGAAACAAGGCCAGCTGAGAAGTTGGCCAGGTAAGGTAGCTGTGGCTTGTTCTGTCTCTCTGCTCTTCCAGTTCACCCCAATACCTGGCTCAGGTTTGATTTTATTAATAAGAACTTTTAAGATTCCTGCTACAACGTATCTTCCTACCTTTTATCGTTTCAGTGCTGCCATCCCCCATTCCTTTTGGAAACTGCTTTCCTCTGTACTTAGCTCCTATTTTCCTGGAACTCCGTTGCCTTGTTTTTCCTGAATATTGAGCACATCCATCTCTTATCTCTTCTGCCAAAACCTCCAGTTGTTCTTAATGCAGCTCTCATTTTTATTTTCAGTGCACTGGCAAATACAGTAAACGCTCAGCTTAGTATGCCCACTTTGCTAAACCCAAGGAAGGATTCAGAAATAAAATTATTTGTCATGTAGAGAACTTCTCAAACAACATATTAGTTTCAGATAAAATGATAGACATTGTCTGGAATATTAGTGAATCATGAGGGAGCCATTGAGTCACTCAGGTATGAAATGAGATGCCCTTTGTTGTGACACAGTTCTGTTTTACTTCATATGCTCCCAGCTCATACCACTTTTTGTTATATAATAATTAAAGTTTCACTTCAATAATTTATGCTGATTGAGGAAAAATAGACACTGCTTTATTTGGCCTTTTGTTGAAATATATAAGCCGTATTGGTTATTGAAATGCTTTTGATAGTTTGTTATATAAAGTGTAAATAATAAAAGACATTTGAAAAGGACTGTGAATCTGAAAGAATGAAGACAAATTGGTGACATTTAAAGTCTCTTATTTTAATAAGACTTAACCCAGAGTAGAACCACTGAAAAGGCTCACTGGATAGAAGGGCTTGCTCCACAAGCTTGAGTAATTGAGTTTGATCCCCAGAATCCACAGTTAAAAGACAAAAACTCCTTCTAAAAGTTATTCTTTGAACTCCACATGCACACCATGGTAGATACATGCCTACACAAATAAAGGGACTGCACATACACAGATACACACACACACACATATGTGTAATAATAATTAATAAATAATTTATAATTCTGGACCCAGCTATAGTCATCATATTATAAATGCATTTAAAAGAATAATAAAAGACATGAGTAAGGACATCAGGGCATCAATCAAATGAGCTTTTATGTGAAAAGGAGTACTTAGATTTAAAATCAATAACATTTGTTTATTATTTATATAGTCACAATCCCTTTGACTCATATAAATTCATAGTTCAAGCAAATATAACACACTTTATTTTTATGATTGAGTTGTTTGATGAGAACAAATTTTCTATTTTCTCTGGAGTTTTTAAAAATGAAAATGGGACAATAAATTTCTCCCTGGAAGTGATAAAACTGCTCATATTGCTTGCTACTGTTTTGATTGAAAGGATTTTTCTCTATTTGAAATTATTATTTAATAATTGCTAAATATAAACCTTATTTTTCTCTATCAAAAACACATTTTATATTAAAGTAAAATCAAGTTGAATACCATTTTACACATTGCATGTTTTATTCCAAATGGCTGTGCTCACTCAGTAAAATCAGATCTCAGGGAAAAGATATAACTTGCGCATGGACATTCCTGGTGTTGGAAGTACACAGGCTGTCACTTCCCATGTAAATTAAGACTAGCTAGATAATTCATGAAGATAAAGATACTATCAAGTAAAGCTTAAAACCTGAAATCCAGCTTGTCCGAACTCTCATTTTATATCCTCTTCTCTCAATCTCAAATTGATAATAAAACATGCTCAAATAAGTTGAACAGTAAATTATCATTCTGTTTCTCCATGCCTCTTTTACTCCATTAATGAGAAATTTTCTTATATTTATTTCTAAGAAGACAGAGAGACATTTATTGAAAACAACTAACAATGTGCACAAGTAGTGCAGTTTTACATGTTAATATTAAATAATAAATTATAAAATATTGAATTATGAGTCAGAAAAAGTTAGCAAGAATAATTTGATAAGTATTATTCTACTGAACATTATGTTCCTCTCAAATGCTAATAAGTAAGGTGAACATTATAATCTCTAGAGCTGATTTTATACAGGGTTTAACTAATACTGACTGTTTTTAATAGACCATCTTTGTTTTATTCTGTTGTATATCTATTTATTGTTGATAGTCAGCACATATGTACCATATGCTTATGAATAAATTTTTGGATGCTCTCTCTCCATAAGGATTGCTAAGATACATCTGTGTGTTTTCATATAATAATGCTTCATTTCTTTATTCATAGATTATAGAATATGTGCATGATAGCACATATACTCATAAAGAATTTTGCACCAGGAAACTTAGGGAATCCAGACAAGTTTGACTAATCCAACCAATGATTAACTAACAGGCATGGAGTACTATCCCACTAGGAGAGATTATAGTAACAATTCTAATGCAAGCAAATTAAAAGAACATGTGCAGAAGAGGGAGGGGCAGAAAGTGTGAGAGCCAGAGGCAAGGGGTGACAAGGAAACTAACTGTCTTCTGGATACAGCAGAACAGCCGTACACATGAACTCAGAAGTTTAGACATCTTGTAAGGCTTGACACCTTGTAAAGGAAACAAATCTTAGGGAAGGGGAAAGAGAAGGAAATTCTGCCCTACTGTGGAGAAATGGTAGTGTTGGGAGAGGAAGGATAGTTTTTCTATAAAGTGTAGCCTCTGATAGGTTGGGAACAATCATGTGAATAGCAACATGTTCAAGAATACTTGACAGTGGTGGTGCACACCTTTAATCCCAGCACGCGGGAGGCAGAGACAGGCAGATCTCTGTGAATTCAAGGCCAGCCTGTTCTACAGAGTGAGATACAAGACAGGCACCAAAACTACACAGAAAATCCCTGTATTGAAAAAACAAAACAAACAAACAAAAAAGAATATTTGACAGAATAAACTGGCACTGATATTGATAGAAGATATATATATTTGTGGGTAGGGAAAGGAAGGTGAAACTGGGAAGAGTTAGGAGGTAGTGAATATGATCAAAACACATTATATGAATTCTCAAGACACATACATATAATCATCCTATACATGATTTAGGTTAAAAAAAAATCTGTCCATAAAAGTTAAGTGTGTAGAACTGAAGGTCAGCTTAATAGTGCATAAAAAGAGACTCTCCAATATAGCTGAAAGTTTTCCTATGTCCCACTCAGTCCACAGCCACTCAGACCCAAGTAAACATACAGAGGCTTATATTAATTAAAACTGCTCAGCCATTAGCTTAGACCTACCACTGACTAGCTCTTACATTTAAACTCAGCCCATTTCTGTTAATCTATGTGTTGCCACATTTTCCGTGGCTTTACCTGTATGCCATTACATGATGCTCTCTGGATGGCAGGCTGGTATCTCCTCACTCAGCCTTCCTTTTCCTAGAATTCTCCTTGTCTGCTTCTCCTGCTTGGTTTCTTCCTGCCTGGCTACTGGCCAATTAGCATTTTATTTATCAGTAAATCAAAACAACACATATTCACAGCATACAGAACATCCCACAGCACCTCTGCTTTTCTGTCTAATCAAAAAGGAAGGTTTTAACTTTAACATACTAAAATTATATATAAAGAACAATTATCAAGCAAGATTTACATTTACAATATCTTGTCTATTTGTATTTGGCAAAATTAAACATTCTATCTATCCTATATTTGTGAGTCCAAAGTTTCATATCTAATTTATCTTTTATCATAACCAGGGAAAATCACAATTATAACTATCTAGTCTTCAACTACATTAAAGACCTCAGAAGAATACAATATTATCTAAGTAAACAGGAAGAGCATTATAAGCAACTCTCAAAAATCTAGAAGGACAGAGACAGCTGTCTGCCTGGACAGTCATCCGAAGTTTCTCTATGAAGTTGGAGCATCGATCTTTAGCCCACAGGTCTAGAGTCTCTCAGTAGCTTCTTCCTGTATCTGGCAGTACCTTCTGTAAAGCAGAAACCTGAAGGACCATTTTGCCTTGCAAAGTTCAGGGGTCCTGCATGTCTAGTCGATACAACATTTTGTCAAGCAGTCCAGGCAAGAACAGTTTCTTGCCCAAATGGCTATTTTTGCCAAGAAGAAGATAAACTCCACATGGAGTGTCTTTGATACCCATCTTTCCCTGAAATAAATCAGTGCTGCCAGGAACAGACATGTCTCGTTGTCCAGAAAGTCTAAGTTTTTAAAACTTTTTAAATGCCTTATTTTGTAGGTCTTTGAAGTGTTTGAAGATTATCTACCTAATGGAACTATATCTATGTATACCTAGAAAACTTAATTAACATGACTATAAGTTTGACTATCATATAAGACTAATTATTAATCTGTATTTCTTAATTATTCACTACAATTTCAAGTGAGCTTCACAAACATAATACCTTATACAAGAGTAGAAATATACATACAGTATAATAAAATTAACTTTAAATTTGTATCAATAAACTAAAATCTATACCAATGTAAAACATTGTAAACAAGTTGTTACTCTTCATCCTATCTCATCTATAATATACCCTTTTCTTCTTTAGAAAGAGATTACATTTATAATCAGCCTGCTTTAACTAAAAATAAATATTCATAAATAATATTTTGGGAATTTGGGCATTGCTTCTCATACTACTTCCTGCTGGATGAGGGCATTGGTAATCTAATGGGAATCCTGAGAAAATTAAGAATTATGGTTAAGTCTTGACTGGAGTAGTCTGTGACACTGCATTGTCTGAGCCAGTTGCCTTGAAACTGTTGTGGATGTTGAATCATCTGGGCTATGGTGTCATCAGAGACATTTCAGGAGGTCTTAGCTGGTCAAACCTGATGTATCTTAATCTGGACCAAATCCATAGCCTCTTGCTTCCTGTGGAAACAAAAGCAGAGCCTCCTTTCCAAAGCAACATATCCTTAGATCCAAATTTTGAAGTCAAGATCCCTTTAAATTATATACATATATATATATATGCTTAATTTAGCAGCTTTTACAATCACATGTCTTTATGTAGTTAAAAATATCAAAGACAACACAATCCAGATTCTCTGTGTAATATCCATTTTTATGTGGGTTTTTTTTTATACTACCTTTACTATCTCTTCAAAAACTTTATTTTTTAAAACTATTTTTTATATAACTGTCTATATTCATTTTCTTCTCTCTTCCAAGCCTACGTACATTTTTACACATACTGTAAACCATTTAAAGTCTTGTTTCAACTGAATCTGTCTTATTGTGAATCTAGTGCTTTAAACTGCAGCATTACTAGGACTGAAATGGGAGCTTTGACTGCTGGCTCTCCACAGCTCAGCTTCTCAACATGGTAGAATTACATTTACCCCCAGCTCTGGGAACCCGGCTCACTGCTAACTATGGGAAGCAGTGGGTCTATGCTTCTGTACAGCAGCATGTAGCCCAGAAACCTCTTTTTTTTTTATTCTGTACTAGCAAAAGCTAAATCTGTTACTACACAGTGCACTGTGCGGCTTGGACACACCACTGTGCACTGTGGCAGAAATCTGCCCACATACCCACATACCACTGCGAACGTGCCATACTGTAGCTCACAGTTGGCCTGAGAGACACAACTAGGAAGCTGTTTTTAGCTCCAAATTAGAATCTTTTTTTAAAAAAAAACTTTCTCAGGTTTTAGGTGGAAACTCTTGCCCCACATCTTGGCGCCATTCATAGCTAAAAGTTTTTCTGTGTCCCACCCAGTCCATAGCCACTCAGACCCAAGTAAACACACAGAGACTTATATTAATTAAAACTGCTCAGCCATTAGCTCAGGCCTACCACTGACTAGTTCTTACATTTAAACTCAGCCCATTTCTGTTAATCTATATGTTGCCACATTTTCTGTGACTTTACTTGTGTGCCATTACGTGCTGCTCCCTGGACGGCAAATTGGCATCTCTTCACTCAGCCTTCCTCTTCACAGAATTCTCCTTGTCTGCTTCTCCTGCTTGGCTTCTTCTTGCCTGGCTACTGGCCAATCAGCAGTTTACTTATCAACCAATCAGAGCAACACATATTCACAGCATACAGAATATCCTACAGTACTCCATGTTCTCAAAAATTTACAATTTAGGCAGAGGAAGGACACCCTGAGTCTCAGTTGCATCATCTGTCAAATTGGGAGACATTTCTTAAAAGGATCATGATCCTCCCTCCTTACCCTGATATGCAGTCTGGTCATTGCCCTTCCCTCCTTATCCTGATAACCAATCTAATGGTGACTACCTTGGACAAGTTCTTATAAGAGCAGGTAGAAGACATTTGACCTTCACTCTGACAACATGTTTTCCAATCAGAGGAGGGGTGGACAAGCTACTTAACTAGAGTCAATTTTAGTGTTATCAGTGATTTAGTTTCCAGGTAAAGCAGACTATTCACTTTGAATTGTAACGGAATGAATACAAAGCTAATGTTTAACATAGTAATAGAAAGATCTAAGGATAAGAGACACAGAAGAAGGCTACAGTAAATTAAAGTTACAGGCGTGCTAGTATTGTGAAAAATAAATAAAGGGAGAGTAAAGGCAGCTACCTGACAGTGGGGAAGACAAAAGTAGACGTTTGCA
The DNA here is from genome assembly GCA_902168325.1 of Peromyscus nudipes. Lineage (NCBI taxonomy): Eukaryota > Metazoa > Chordata > Mammalia > Rodentia > Cricetidae > Peromyscus > Peromyscus nudipes. The sequence continues at coordinate 12,334 of CABHPH010129100.1, read as the reverse complement.
GTGAGAAGCTGCTTAAAACAAATAAAAAAAAGCTAATAAATCCCTGTTGTGACAATCTTCGGTGGTGCCTTGGATTTAGAGACACGGGCAGATTCCAATAACAGTGAGAGCCTTGGTGATTGTCTTTCTACTTCTAGGAGCTTTAGGGAATCTATCTACTTTTGCAGTCACTTGTTCCCTGAACCTCATTCCCTTTTATAAAATAACTAATATGACTTAAAAGCTTCATTTGGCTATTAGTAAAAAGAAATGTTACAACACCCACACATGCTGTTGGTAATGCAGATAAAAGGGAAAGTTGTGCACTTTCTTTGAGGGACAATGACTATGGAAAAACGTGGAGGTTTTTCAAAATTTGATGTGATTCAGTGACCCATCTTGTGGATTGTATCCAAAAAAGTGAAATCAGTGGCTTGGAAAAGCCACTGTATACTCAGGTCCTTAAAGCATATTCACGGTAACCAATGCATGGAACATGCTACTAATGACGGCTGGATGAAGAGTCTGTGACACACATAGCGACACACACAAGCCTGGTCCATTCTTTACTACTAATTCAAATCCAGTTCCTGAAACATCTTTTCATAGTACTTATGAGGAGAATAGGTAAAGTATTTTATTAATAACATCTATGGATTTTTATGTTATTTGTTAATATTCTGATTTGTCCCTTGAAATCCCAACCCTTGGCACCACCCTGCATCCTGACGCAAAAGGCTCTTTTTAAGGAAAGACTCTGCTTCTTCCCCCTTTTCTCTCTCTCTCTCTCTCTCTCTCTCTCTCTCTCTCTCTCTCTCTCTCCTCCCCCCCCTCCCCCAGGGTGTGTGTACCCTTTCCCCTCTCTCTCTCTCTCTCTCTTCTCTCTCTCTCTCTCTCTCTTTCTCTATCTCTCTCTTTTTATCTCTCTATTATAATAAACTCTCCATGTGGGTGCATCATCTGGGTTGTGTATCACTGGCAGCTGCTGCCACCACCATGCCCCACATAGCATGCATCTGCCCAGCATGTTTTCCTGCACAGGTGGGATACCCATGGGGCCCCCCACATAATAAATCATAACATTATTGTTACTTTTGTTTTGTTTTCACTTCTATCCCACACTTCCATTTTATTTCAAGCCTTGTATTAGCTTGTATTTGGGTACACTCCTAAAAGCAAGCAACTTCTAAAAGTGAATCTTGGAGCCTAGGCATATAAAATAATGGTGGAATAGTTAACTAGTATTTCTTGGATTTTGGTTCAATCTGTAGTACTACAAAGCCAAACAAACCAATGCATAAATTAGATGAAAATTATAATTTAGAAAGATAGTTTTTATATATAATTTATAGCACCCATAAGACAAAAATATATAAAGTATTTAGAGATTTAATTAAACTAAGATTCCTTATAAGAAAGGGTTTAACTTGTCTAATTATATGACTATGTGTAGCAGTGACTTACAGTAAATACATCTTTTAAAAAAGTTAGAATTAAGTTGGTGCTTCGATACATTGCAAGAGTTAAATGCAAAACAATACCCTTAGTAAATCTACAGAGAAATCTATCTGCATAAGTCATAAGATGTTTGGTTGAAATTTAGCATTCTAACTAATATTCTTTGTTAATTAACATATTATTAACCATAATGAGTCATCAATTTGTATTAGTCAAAAATAAATTGCATAATTAGCATTTAAACAGAAGCCTCCCATGAGTAAAAAAAATTACCTTTATTAGCATCTAGAGAAACAATAAAAGTGGTTATGCTATCCTCACATAAAAAGACACTGCATTATAATAGTCTACTCTTGTATAATTGAATTTTTCCTCTAGTCAAATATTTTAAAGTAATTTGTAACTTTCTAATTTTTTTCAGTAATTAAATGGTGTGTCTTTTACCTATTTTTATGTTCAGCTTTCTTCACTTTAAGTAGAGTATTATAATAAACACAGTTACACAGGACAACTATAAACTCTCACTTAGCTGTAAATGCCCTTGCTGTGGAGTTCTCAAGTTCCAGAACTTACTCTTGCCGTTAATTCAGCTGGAATTTCTTTTACTAAAAAATTTGGTTTTAAACATCCTATTGCTCTTCATTTCATGAAATTTAAGTTGGGTAAGTGCATGTTACAATAGTTTACTTGAAGAGGTGGCATTGTTAATGCCTGTCTGTGAAGCCACTTAGAGAAGGCCCTAGATGTCACAACAGCTGTGTGAGCCTTCAGTGATGTGCCGTGTAAGAACAGCTGACCACACAATCCAAGGAGAGAATGAATTAGACCTCCTGGTCCTCCCACTTGTTCTCTAGGCAGGTGACAAAATGCATTAGCCACAACTGCACCAGCCGTTCTGCACCTTCCTCTTCTCTTGGATGATCACAATCAAATCCTTAGACAACGTGGTGCTTTAGTTCCTGTGCTTTGGGGCTGGGGGTCAGTGATGCAGCTGATAACAAGCTGCATTTCACATGCCTATGATGTTTACATTCATGTGGCTGATAACAAGCTGCATTTCCCAAGCCCGTGATGTTTACATTCTTTCTAGACACCTTGAGGAGGAGCAAACCATGTTAGAAAACAGAATAGATTACATTTTATATTAAGATTAATGGTGGTTGCTAAGCACTGAGTGAGCGAATATTTCTGTCTTTAGCACTTGGAAAGGTTCCACAAAGATGCTTATGTCTGCTGTAAAGGTGAAACAAGCCACTTTCAAGCTTCATATGTTATGATATGAAAACTATTTAAAAGGAGTTTAACAATAAAATCGAGTGAAGGATAAAGTTAAAAGGAATATAAGATGCATGCACATCTGCAGGAGTGCGACTCTGGACTACCATATAAATTGCATGTTTGTCAGGAGCAAACAGGATGAAATTATTCCTTACAGAGTCTCAAGTCGTAGAGAACCGTGGAGAGACTCAAAATTGTTTCTAAATATATTTTAGATTTTAGCAATAATGTTAAGGCTTCTTTGCCATAACATGAATGTATGTGATAACAAGGCAAATGTAACAACAAAAATATTTTTAATTTAATTTTTTAAAATAAACCTCATTCATGGGTACTGTATTTACATCATTTGTACCTCTTCCTCTCAAAGTCCTTCTGTGTTCCTACCATTCCTTTTCAAATTATTGATCTTTTTTTCTTTAAGTATTATTGCTACATAAATGTATTGCTACATATATGTGTGTGTATATACATATATATATAAAATTTGTTGCACACATTTATTATTGATTGTATGTATATATTTAGGGTTTATGCAAAGTATCAATAAAAACTGTGAAACATTAGTTAATAAAATAATTTTATAAAACATTTTGCTAAAACAGCTGTTTATGTTTGAAGAAACTGACACCTTAAGGCCTTACATGACTCTTCATTTCTTTTTAAAATAACTAAAAATCAGTTATGATGGTTGAGCCATTAATCCCAACTCTGGCATATAATCATACTCTATTGAGAAGAGACTGGAGTCTTTGGTTTGGATCAGATAATTTGTTTCAAAAGATTGAATTGAACTATTATGACTTTCCCCCTATGTTTAATTACATTCCATTTAAAATTAATTTCAGACAAAAGTGCATGGATGTGAAATTATGAACATGAGAATCTCCTTCCTTTAGACCTCCTTTAATGCACTATCATTGCGCAGTACATTTAGCCTTTCTTACCTTTGTACAATACTTTTCTGAAAACAAACACAAACATAGGTTTGCTGTTCATGAACATGATGACTATATAGTCCTGAAGGGAAGACAAGTTGTGAAATCTGTTGGGTTTGTATATGAGAGAGAGAAAAAGTAATCAATGTCCTAAGAACCAGACCTTAGTGTGTTTACAGATACAAAGGCCAAGAAAGGGAAACATAAAGAGATGGGGTAGACACCTGTTATATTGGTTTCCTAGATCTCTACTATAGGGGCAAAGGCTGCCTCCTGGATTTCTGACATGTTGGCTATGATGGCACAGTATTCACATTCCTCCTGCCAAAGGGTATTACAGCTTAACAAAACATATAATACATTTAACATTCATTTTTATAATCTATGTCTCTTAGCTAAAGAAGACTACCTACTTATGGCAAGAAAAAAATGGGCTACTCCATGTAGGCTATGTTATACTAGGGAATATTGGGTTTCAAGTTTCCCACATGTATCTGCTCCAATGTTTCTTCTCCAGTTATCAGAATTATATGCTTTCCCCATGTAGGTGACAATCTGGATCATCTTGAAGTTTTCCAAGATTTTCTACACATTTTGTCTTTCAGCTGATTGTTTTCACAATATAATAAAATAGAACTCCTTTCTTGAGTCTGCCATTCTTTTTATTTAAGTCATATAGAACAATCCACAATCACCAGATACCTCCACAGTCAACATCACCCTTCATCCTTATATGTCAGATGTGTTTGAGATAGTGACTGCACCATTCTCTTTGCCATCTCTATCACATTTCATTTCACCAATTGTAAAACACTGTCAGCTCTTATATTGCCCTAAATGCTCAGTTTCCTCTTCTCTTTTCTTCTGGCCCACCACCACCCCCAAATATTAAATACAACTGCCATTCTGACAGTTGTAAGATGGAATCTTAGAGTCATTTTGATTTTTATTTCCCTGATGGCTAAGGATGTTGGACATCTCTTTAAGTGTTTCTAGGCCATTTGAGATTTTTTCTGTTGAGAATTCTCTGTTTAAATCTGTACCCCATCTATTAATTGGATCATTTGGTTTGTTGATATCTAGTTTCTTGAGTTCTTTATATATTTTAGAGATCAGTCCTCTATTAGATGTGGGGGTGGTGAAGATCTTTTTCCATTCTATAGGTTGCTATTTTGTCCCAGTGATGGTGTCCTTTGCTTTACAGAAACTTTTCAATTTCACGAGATCCCATTTATTAATTGTAGTCTTAGTGCCTGTGCTAATAGGTGTTCTGTTCAGGAAGTTATCTACAGTGCAATGTATTCAAGGTTTTTCCCCACTTCCTCTTCTTTTAGGTTCAATGTAACTAGATTTAGGTTGAGGCCTTTGATCCACTTGGATTTGAGTTTTGTGCAGGATGATAGATATGGATCTATTTGCAATCTTCTACATCCCAACATCCAGTTATGCCAACACCATTTGTTGAAGATGTTTTCTTTTTTCTATTGTATAATTTTGGCTTCTTTGTGGAAAACCAGGTGTTCATAGGTGTGTGGATTAGTGTCGGGGTCTTCAATTCAATTCTTGATTCCATTGATCTACCTTTCTGTTTTTATAACAATACCATGTGGTTTTTATTACTGTAACTCTGTAGTATAGCTTGAAATCAGAGGTGGTGATACCTCTGGAATTTCTTTTATTTTACAGGATTGTTTTAGCTATCCTGGATTTCTTTTTTTTTTTTCCCATTTGGAGTTGAGTATTGTTCTTCTAAGGTCTGTAAAGAATTGTGTTCATTTTTTAATGGGGATTGCACTGAATCTGTAGATTGCCTTTGGTAAAATGGCCATTTTTACTGTGTTAATCCTGGAGTCTTAATTCTTAAGTTTCTTCATCTTTTTCTTTCTTTCTGGTCAGTAACATTTAAAGATTATGGCTGATTCCCTAGAAGTCAGATGTTAATAGATATTGTTCAGATCAGAGCTAAAGAGCCTTTTTCCTAGAAATAATATGCAGCTCTCCCTGCCAATTATGTTAAGGAAATACTTGGGAGAAGAAGGTAGATTTCGTGAGGAGAAGAAATAACTAAAAGTCACCATACAGTAGGAAACTTGAGAGAGATCATGGGATGGTTAAAATTGATTTTCAAGTGAGCAAGATCTAGAATCACCCAGGAGACATACCTTTTAGCATGCCTGTGAGGAATTATGTCAGTAGGAAACAGAAGTGAGGAAACTCCTTACCTGTAGGCAGTGTGATTTAAAGGGCTGAAACCCTGGGACAAATTAAAAGGAGAGAGTTGCTGAGTCCTGGCATTCATCACTCTGATCCTGTCTGTGGGCACAAAGTGAACTGCTGGGAAAATCCTGGCTGTAATGACTTCCCCACAATGATCTGCACCCTGGAACTGTGAGTCAGAATAACATCTCCTTCCATGAAATGGTTGTCAAGTATTTTGCCATAGCAGCAAGTAACTAATACAGACTGTAATTTCTAAAATTAAAAATATACAAGCATGTATTCAAGAATGCTCAAGAAAGCAATAGCTTTATAACTACCTGTTATTGAGGGCTGGAATGGAGCTCACACTATAGAAAAGTCTGTCCCATTCTTACTATTTTATAACAGATTTACTATAAAGACATGAATCTTGCTCTCCCACTCTGTCACTGTTCCAGCTTGAACAATCCATTCCCTTATGTTCCCATCCCCTTCCCCTACCCTCCTTTGCCCTCCATCACCCTGAGTTTGCTCATGGAGATCTCATCTATTTCTCCTTTGAAGGGTGATCAATGCATCCCTCTTAGGGTTCTCCTTGTTAGCTAGCTTCTCTGGAACTATGGGTTGTTTTGAGACAAATCTTAAAACGTCTTATTAATAAAAAAAACTGGAACCAGATATTGGGGTGAAAACTGAGAGATCAGGGACTAGGACAAGCCACAGCCAACCTCACCTCACCAACTCCTCAGCTTCCAGAGAGAGCTACTTCCTGTATACTCATGCCTGTATCTTTTCTGTGCCCTGCCATCTCACTTCCTCTCTCCACTCAGCTCTATTACTTCCTGTTTGTCTGTACAGACCTCCAGACCTTTATGGTTAACTAGTGCTGTGTATTAAAGGCATGTGCCACCATGCCTGGCTCTGTTCCCATTGTGGCCTTGAACTCACAGAGATCCAGATGAATCTCTGCCTCCTGAATGATAGGAATAAGGGCATGTACTATCACTGCCAGAACTCTATGTTTAATATAGTTGCTGGCTTTTCCCTCTGATCATTAGATAAGCTTTATTGGAATGCACAGATAAAATATCACCACATTTCCCCTTTTTTGTCTAAAATTTTTAAAAAAAAGTTATAACTAATATAAGAAAAACTATATACAACAAGTACAATAACTATACACAATGTGTACAGGCAATAAATACATCAACAATGTCTAGTCCATTTGCATTTGACAAATTCAGTGAAAATATTCCATTATCTATCCTATTTTAGTGAGTACAAAATGTACCTTACTCGCTTTCTATCTTAATTTGTCTTACCAAACAAAAACTATCTTTTGATGCCTTTGAAACTTATACACTCTACACCTCTTAGTGAGTTTCTTTTCTGAAATTATTAACAAGGAAAACTGTAGCTACAACTATCTAATCTTCAACTCCCTTAGAGACCTGAGAAGAAAATATTACCTAGTGAAACAGGTAGTACAAACAAGCGACTTCCAAAAAATGAGTTATGACAGAAACAGCTAGCTGCCTAGACAGTCACTCGAGGTTCCTCTACAATGTTGGGGCATCCATTCTTCAGCCTACAGGCTTAGCATATCTGACAGACTTATCTGCGTAGCAGGATTTTCTAAAGAGCTTTCCTACCTCATCTTGGCAAGGATCAGCAGTCCTTTCTTCTGTGTCCTGCTTGTCCATTTTGGGCAGCATACTGTCAGCAATTGAGGTGAGGGCACTTTCTTGCCCAGTGGCTAAATTTTGCCATAATGAAAGTAAACTCCATATGGAGTTTCTTCAATGCCTACCATCATCTTTGAATTATATTGTTGCTGCCAAGAGCAGAAATGTCTCATAGTCATAAAAAAACTGTTATTAAAACAACTTAAATGCCATATTCTGCAGATCTCTGAAGTGCTTGAAGATGATATGTCTATCTAAAATATATTTCTGCTTGACCTGAAAAGCATATCTAATATGATTACAAGTTTTATTGTAATGACTAACATTATAATTAAGATATAAAGAAACTTACATTTCTTTATATCCTAATTAGTTGATAATAATAACTTTCAAGGACTAGCAAATTCCATTACATTATTAAATGAACTGTATAGGTCAATACCTTGAACAAGGTTAGAAATATATGTACAATATTTTCTAGCAAAATCAGTCTCAAAGTTGTATCAGTATACACAATTTGTACACAATGTACAAAAATCCAATCCAATGTAAAACACTTAAAACTAGCAATTGCCTTCTATGAGTAGATTCAATAATCTACCTTTTTATCTATCTATCTATCTATCTATCTATCTATCTATCTATCATCTATCTATATATCTCAAATTTGTAGCAATATACATAATTTGTATACAATACACAAAAATCCACTTCAGTGTAAAATATTTAAAACTAATAGTTGCCATCTAAAAGCAGATTCAATAATCTACCTTTTTATCATATCTATATTCTTTCTTTTTTTCTTTTCAGAGTAGATTCAATAATCTACCTATTGTCTAAATCCTCTTTCTTTCTTTTTTTCAAATAACCCTGAATTTAATTTCCTTTGTTTAGCTTTTTTCCTGACCATTAACAATTAACAACTTATAGCCAACCATCCTAAACAATGACAATTGTCCATCACCCACAGAATGACCAAGAATCACCCACCCCACCTCTTGGGAACGTGGGCATCATGTTCTTAAAATTACTTCCTGCTGTCTGGGGGCAAAGGAATCTTTAGGGGATCCTGAAAAGAAAAATTTTGGGTTAATTGTCAAGTTCTAGAAGAGATGGCTGTATCATTTGTTGTCAAGTCTTTGCATAATGCAAAAATGGAGGGCTTGACTCAAGTCCTTTCTTGAGTAGTCTGTGAGGCTGGATCATCTCCTGTAGCCATTTTGAAATTATCCTGAGCAATTTGTTGTCTAAAATAATCTTTGAGTGGTGTTTGTCAGTTTAGTGGTATTTTCATCATCCTGATGGAACTGTTGTTGTGGGGCCCCATCACTGTTTTGCAGACTTCAAATTTGCTGTTAGGTGTGGTCAGAATTCCCTTCATAAAACTTATATAGACTCAAACACAAAAACATGTACAGGCAGCTACATGAAGCCTTTTTTCTATAATTAGTAAGTACTCTATATGACCATTAATATCATGACAAAAGTTTAATATATATATATTATAAATTTTGGTATAAAATTCATAACTTAAGAAAAGTTTAAATAATCAAAATAGAGCCAGGCGGTGGTGGCGCACGCCTTTAATCCCAGCACTCGGGAGGCAGAGCCAGGTGGATCTCTGTGAGTTC
>CABHPH010129099.1:0-33859 GCA_902168325.1 Peromyscus nudipes | reverse complement strand
ATTATTATTATTATTATTATTATTATTATTATTATTATTATTATTATATCCAGCATCCTAGCCCATGAGATGATGCTGACTCCAGACAGGGGATCTTTCCTTTTCAGTTAAACTTTTCTGGAAACACCTTCTTGACACAACCAGGAAACGTTTCCATGGTGATTTTTTTTTTCCATTACAACATACCTTTTATTAAAGGTGACATGGATCAAACAGCAAAATCAGTGTCAAAGGTCTAATCTACATGACCATTTTACTTATTGTATGACCTTGGGTTCTGGTTCTGCATTTAAATTGGCATTTCATTTAATATATGGCTCAATGTTACTTTACATTCCTTTGATATTATATATACTGTATTCATTTCAATTGTATGAATTGTAAATATATTACAATGCCTTTCTTAAGGTCATAATTTTTAAATGTACTGATTACTTTCCTATAAATCATTTAATGATCAATACAGAACAGATTTCTCCCCCTTCCACTTCGGAGTTTTAGTATGATGCAAGAGTTATGCATTTACATGTTTATAGACCCAGATATGGTCTTAATAAGAGTCCACCAGGTTGATCTCAACCCTTGGGGGAGTCTTTGCCCTGGAGGAGATGGAAATGGGGAGTGGGCGGGGGGAGGGGGCGGGACGGGAGGAGGGAGAACGGGGGAATCTATGGCTGATATGTAAAGTTGAATTATATTGTAAAATAAAATAAAATAAATTAAAAAAAATGAAAATACCTATTGTTACTTCATCAAAGGAAAAAAGTATTATTAAGTCCATGGTGATTTTAAATCCAATCAAGTTGACAACGAAGGTGAGCCATCACCAGCTGTCCCCTAAGTCGTACTCTACTGATGAACTGCTGTCGCTGGCAGATACCCCTTTCTAGGATGTAGCCTTCTGGGATTTCAGCTCGGAGATTTGGGTGTTCTCAGTGACTTCTCCCTCTGACTTACTTATATTTTAGTCTCTTGAGAACTGTGAGACTGTCAAGACTCCCACTGAAAACTTTTAGTATGGGAGCTTTACACTTCTTAGCCTCCTGCTCTCCTCTGTTCCAGAATTCAGCCAATGTCTTGAGTGGGATGCCAGGTCAGTGCTTGCCTGGTTTTCTGGTCCTCCCTTCTTAATGGGTTCTTGGCCTCTCAAGTCTCTGATTTTTGTCTCTCTGGTCCCAGAAGATTGCCAAAAGCTCTTCTGGTGTTTTTGACTCTTAAAAGCAGTTTTGTGTTTAGGCTCTTTCCTGGATCCCCAGCCCTTTAGGCCTGACCCAGTTTTGGCTGATGACTCAAGGGGCTTTTAGCCTACCTTCCTGTCTCCGTAGCGCGTTCAGTCCTGAAGTCCTAGTGTTTCAAGAGTTCTGCGATACCTACAAGAAGGTGTGTGTGCACTTTGTATTGTGTCATGCTTTTTATAGTTGCTTTAAGTGGAAACATTGGTCTGAAACATCTGAAAATCTCATTACAGCTAGAAGTGAATGTGTGCCTGAAATAGTTTAAACATACAAATATAGAAATAGCATCATGTAAATTTCTTGTTTAAAACCCATCATTGGCTTTTCATTTCACTTGGGATGAAATTAAAACCCTTTTAGCATATCTACAAGGACCTTGATTTGTTCCCGTCTTGCTCCTCCACATCTTGTAAAATATTATATTTTGCTCTTTACATTCTGGTTATATTGATTTTTTTGTTTTGTTTTCTTTTCTATGATACCAAATGATTTCCTGTATCAGCCCCACTCCAAGAAAAACCATTAAATAATATTGTCATATTCTGCGTAACAACATTTAAAGATGTTATGTGAATGGGTGTTCTGCCTACATGTGTGACTGTACACCATGTGTGTGTTGAATCACCTGGGACTGGAGTTACAGACAGTTAGGAACTACCATGTGGGTTCTTAGAACTGAACCCAGGTCTTCTGGAAGAGCAGCCAATGCCCTTAATCCTTGAGCCATCCCTCCAGCTCCCCATCACAGCATTTCAATCAGTGATGGACTATATATGCAATTTTAGTTTCATAAAATTATATCACCTAGTGATGTTATAGCCTGTCTTAGTTAAGGTTTCTATTGCTGCGAAGAGACACCATGACCGTGGCAACTCTTATAAAGGAAAAACATTTAATTGGGGTGGCTTACATTTTCAGAGGTTTAGTCCATTATCATCATGGTGGGACACGGCAGCATGTATGCAGACATGGTGCTGGCTACATCTTGATATACAGGCAACAGGAAGTGGTCTGAGTCACTGGGTTATATCTTTTGTGTCTATGAGACCTCAAAGCCCGCCTTCACAGTGACGCACTTCCTCCAACAAGGCCACACCTACTCCAACAAGGCCATACCTCTAATAGTGCCACTCCTCTTGGGAGCTATTTTCTTTGAAACCACCACATGGCCATTTTAATTTGGTCAAATAATGTGTTTCCATAAAGACGAAACTGGCTGATAGTGCACTCCTTGGAATGTACCTCCAGTCTCTGATGAGAAGCAATGCTTGACTGTGTTTGTGAAGCTGAGTTCGTATTTGAAGTTCTGCTAGTTAATGGGTGGTTTGTTTTTTGTTCTACTTGTTTTTGAGGTAGGATCTTGTAACGCAGTCTAGTCTGCCATTGAACTGGTAATTTACATACCTCGGCCTCCCCCAAGTGCTGAGATTACAGGCATGGACTACCGTGTTGTATTGTAGTTAACTTTGATCTTAAGTTAGAAAGCTTAAAAATGTCCAGTCCTCCAGATGAGCAATAAATGAAATATCTGAAAGAATACTAAATGTTGGCAAGAATGAGGCGTAAAGAGAGCTGTCATGTGTTAGCAGTGGAACTGTAAACTGATGAACCATTTAACATGTTTTACTGTTTCCATGTGTTACTGAGGACACATATATGCTATGCCTTTGTTACTTAGCTAAAAGTATATATAAGAGAGACTCTTGCCTATTAAAAGTATTCTATAAAAATACTTATGGTACTCACCAATTTGAAACTCCTGAGCTTGAGATGAATAATACACATATGTGTCGATAGAATGAGTAAATAAATTGTGGTATACAGAGATAGTTGAATAAATTGACTATGAATCAGATCCACATAGAGAGCTTACACACAGCACTGATTAAATCAAATTTTAGATGTCTTATCATTTTAACAATGAATACTCTAAGGTCACATACATAATGTTGACCAGAAGGAACAAAGTACAAAAAAAAATATATGTGATTCCATGCACAAGAAAAGTAACTCATAGACAACCTTGTGTAGGGATGTGTATTATTGGTGATTAAATAAGGAGGGCATGTGGCCAAGGAGGACAAGAATAATTATCATTTCTAGGTGGGAAAGAGAGTGTAATCCAGGTGACATGCTTCTGGGGGTACTGCAATACTTACTCGCTTTCTGCACTAGAGTTGTAACTGGAGTTTAAAATTATTGTTAAAGCGTCTATACACACTTTAGGCATTTCCTAGCACAAACAGGTCATTTTGTAGCAAAAAAACAAAACAAAAACAAAAAAACCCAAAAGTATTTATTTAAGGACAACTTGTGAAGTGCACCGGACTCTCTTTGAGATGCAATATTGTCTAAGGACTGTCAGCAGTCCCTGGTCTTTTGCTCCCTATGTGGGGGCAGGGGTCATCTTTGGGTTGTTCACAGTTACAGGAAGTCATCTGGTGCTTTTCCAAGAGCCACAGTGTTTAGTTCCGACTGGTGTCTGGCTGAAGTCTTGCTTCCCTGCCAGGTTCTATGACTCATTGCCTTCGATGATCTGAGATCGGCTGTTGGCCTTAGTTCTGCTGTTATCAGCAGTGCGGGGCATTCAGGCCTCTCCAGATCGTCTTTCTCTTTGAAGGAAGTCATTCTTTCTCAACTCTATATTAATTCGCAGCTTGTACATATATTTTAAGAATTGTTGGAATCTTCTCGCTTTGCTAAGGAAAGATTAGAGAGAAGAAACAGAATCCCTTGTTCTTTTGGGAGGAAACACTTCCCACAAGCAACTTGAATTTCTTCTTATGTTAACTAACTATTGCTTTTTTTGTTCATAAACCACTTCCACATACCAAGTCTTCTCTCATCCTTCCTGCAGCATTATGAAGTGATTGTTTTTACCGTGTACTGTTAGAGGAACCAAAGGTTCAGAGGGCACAGGTGACTTGTCTAAGGATATACAGTTTACAGAGATGGAACTATGTTCAAACCAATTCAGGCAATATATATTTATATTTTATTTATAAATGTATAATATATTATGTTTTATACAAATATGAATGTTTTCTATTTATATGTTTTATAAATTTATAGATAATTATTTATAAATAGATATAAAACAGAAAATAACAGAAACAGTACATTTGTGAAATGTAATAGATATTGGGATATGGGCCAATGGTGGGGGTAAATCTTGTCTTAGATCGCAATAGAAATGTAGAATTAAATTGGTGATGAAAATACCAGAAATTATCCCAGGGAAAGGAAAAGCACCCTTGCATAGAGGCTATAACAACAGCATTTGAGTGAGTTCAGAGAGAAGAGCAGGGAGGCCTTCCAAGTGAAGGGATGTCAAGGAAGAAACCCAAGTCAATAAGGTGTTGCCCCTTGTTGCTGATTCTGCAGTTGCTCACCCCAGTCTCCATCCTCTCCTTCATCTTTAGGTATGGAAATACTCCCCCCCCCACTCGGGCTAAGGCTTCCTATATAATAAAGACTGTTTCCTAGCTTCTCTTGCAGCCAGATGTGGTCATGTTACCCTATTTGGTCCAAGAGATGTTAATAGAGCTATTAATGTTTCAGCCATCTGTTAGCATCCCTTAAGACAGTTAGCATGAGACCCCCCCTTTTTATTTTGTTCTTTCTCCTTTCTTGTTGCCTAGAATAGGAACTTGGTGACTAGAGGTTTGGCCACTTTGGTCAAGGACCATGCTTCAGAAGGAGGATGAGTATGAAGGAAGGGTTTCTCAGCTTCCAGAATAAGGACTGCTGGAGTCCTTAACTTCTTACTGATTAGCAATTGCTACTGTGCTACTTATTACATGGTTCAAGTCAATCAGAACCACTACATCTAACTACCAGTTTCTTCCCCAACTTGATTGTCCTTCCTACAAATGTTTCCACATTTCCTCGAATCTCAGTGTAGATGTGTCATTCTCTTTTGTAAATATTTCAGATATAATCTACCATTTGATGAGTATTTCTTATGTTACTTAACTTTATAGATATCTAACAGTAACCATTTATATCACTGAATCTTCCTAGCATTCTGGCAAGTGAGTATTGAGTATCTGACATCGAGTGTCTCTTCTGATCAAAGGGAACATGACATATATGACTACTTTCAAGACTATTCTGTAGGAGAGAATGCTGTGGAAACCCATGCACATTGCATACAGAAAGAATGCAAAGCTTATTTGGTTCTTTTACATCATTGTAGCCATTGCCTACTGGGTGACATGTTCAGAAGCATTCCTGGAATCCCCAGACATAAATAGTCTCAGATCATTCTGCACTTTTTCCTCCTTGCAGTCACTTCAATTTGTAATTAAAGTTTTGAGAAAATTGACTGTAATGACTTCATGATTCATGGGCTCATCTGTACAGTCTACATGGCAGGATCTGGGCTTATCTAGCTAGAAATTGCATTTCTAGTTCCCAGCAGCAGTAAGTGTTCAGTTGCCTTTGTGGGTTGACTGAAGGAAAAAGGGAAGGAGGGAGGGAAGAAGGAAGGAATGATGTCTCAGATTCCTGAGTCCACATATCTGGGCCTAACTTCTTATTCTCCAACTTCTACAGATCATTCCTCTTGTTGAAGGTGGAGTTTACTTGGGAAAGCAAATTACGACGAAAGAGATTGCATAGTGAGAACAGAAGCAAGGAGTAGGCAGTGATAAAGCAAGGAATGGTCCCCCCAAGGCATTGTAAGCTGGTGAGTCACTTATGGCTCTCTGCACCTGTGGAACATAGACATTAACAAGTTGCCAGTAATGTGAAAGCCTTAGCGGCTGAAAGCCAGGGGTGGCTTTTACCATCAGTGCTGTAGATGAAGATAAAGATGCAAACAAAATTAAATGAAAATTCCAAAGCCTTTTCTTTCAGTGAATCAACACATTTTCAATTAAGCTCATGAATCTCACAAAGAAAGTCATAGGTGTTAGGTATGAAGGCAGTGCCCGAGTAGAGCAGCTGGGAATAGAAATACCATTTATTAGGTGTGTACTGTATACCAGGCCCAATGACAGATTTATACGATTCTTTTTATTTAATCCCTTTAATGATTCTGATTACTTTTATACTGAACTCAAAGCCCTAAGGTGAGACAGAGAAGCACATTATTTAACCACAGTTGGTAAATATTTTTCTCCTAGGGATACACAGAGAGAAAGGAGCAATTGCAAGGGGATGTATGTGTGTGTGCTTTGACATTAGGTCTTTTGTATATGTGTGTGCTTTGACATTAGGTATTTTTGAGCCTTCCACAGGTCCTTTGTCATTGGCATTGTGAACGTGATCTGTTAACTCTGTCAACCACAGAGCATTTTCTCTTCCCATTCAGATAAGAGTATAAAGATATTAATAACAACTGTAATTATAATATTAGCATAATTCCTTAATGTTATATTTGAAATCCTTTGGGCTGGCACTATGTATTTCAGAGTTCTGATTTTTTTGGAGTTTAGAAATGCAGTTCAGTGAATGTAAATATATATATATCTGCCATGACAGTTAATTATGTGTCATCTTGATTATATTGAGATACCCATGTAAATGCCAAAATGTTTTTTTTTCTGGGTATGTTTGCACTTCTTTAAAAAAACTAAAGACTAAAAATTAGTAATATCAGTTCACATCATGTTTTGATGCCACATAAGCTTACTACCAACTTAGTAGGAAAAAAATTGGCTTTCCCAAGTACACCTGTGTCCAAATTCCTGGAACCTGTAAATATATGACCTTGTATAGTAAAAGCATCAGGGGAGGTGAAGGTAGCAGGTGGAATCAAGGTTTCCAGCCAGTTGACTTTAAGGTTGAGACATTCTCTTGGATTGTCTGGTTGTACCCAATATAATCGTAAGGTCTTTAAATGTGGTAGAGGAGGGCAAGAGAGTTAGAGAAGGAGACGATGCAGTGGTGTAGCAGTTGTGGTGTTATTCTGTGGGACAAGGACTCAAGCCATCACTGCTAAGCTTTGAAGATGGAATGAACAAGTCAAGGGATGGGAGTAGCTTCTAGAAGTCAGAAAAGATGAGAGAGAAATGGGTTCTTTTTGAGTCTGGGAAGGACTGCAGCCTTCTAATGTCTCAATATTAGCCAAGGAAGATGCATATCACACTTATGACCCAAATAACTATTGAATAATAAATTCATGTTGTTGTTAGGGGCTAAGTTTGTGGCCAAAGGGAATCTGATACAACCAGTTTAAGAGAAAGATCTGATACCAGAACTTTTGGGGTGTCAGGTTTATAGATGAGAATTGTGGGGTTGAAATTAGTTTTAACACACAGTAGGTGCTGCTGCATTGGCTTAATCCTTTCTTTTTTCTTTTTTTTTTTGTTTTGTTTTTTGGTTTTTAGAGACAGGGTTTCGCTGTGTAGCTTTGTGCCTTTTCCTGGAACTCACTTGGTAGCCCAGGCTGGCCTCGCACTCACAGAGATCCACCTGGCTCTGCCTCCCGCGAGTGCTGGGATTAAAGGCGTGCGCTACCACCACCCAGCAAGGCTTAATCCTTTCTAGAGCCCCATGCAAAGGTGCTTTTGCTGATTCTTTCTTAAGGTAGAGAAATCAAGCTCAAGAGGTTAGCAATCATTCCTAAGGTCACACAACTCATGAATGGAAGCTTGGGACTTGAAGCCTTTGGTGTTTTGGTGGGTGGGGGCTGTCAATGCTAGGGATTTAATCTAGGCTCTTGTGCATGATAGTCTGAACTATACCCCATTGCCCTTCTGTGGGGTAAGTACAAGATACTTACCTATAAAACTGGTAGTACTAAAGCTTCACTTTGTAGGTTTTGATAGGGTGGCATGTGGATAAACCTTTACCACAGGCCTGGTTCGTACTGAGTGCTGATACGTTAACCGTTGTGAGTGTTAGTAGTACTGTGTTAAAGTATGCATTTCTGTTTAACAGGGAGTCTATTGCTGGGCACAGAAGAATTGGATCTCTAAGAAAATATTGAACAGTCCTAGTAAGTTGAAGCTTGTGGGGTAAAAATTAATAAGCTAATCTGTGCCTTTGCCGTCAGGGCTCCCTCTCCTGGCTCATGTCCTGCTGGGTGCTCAGGATACTCGCATGTCAACGTTTCTACATATACTCTGGAGAAAATAGTGAGCCCCATTTAGTCTAATAAGCTTGGAGTCCTTCACTGGATTACCATGGCAAGCTTTTGGGGCAGGGTTAAGATGAGATCACTGTGGGATGGGATACCAGACCCACTCCTTCCCAGGTTTAAGGTACAATGTAAGTGATGAACTTGAGTAGGAATTTTTTTTTTTGTGTGTGTGTGTGTGTGTGTGTGTGTGTGTGAGAGAGAGAGAGAGAGAGACAGAGAGACAGAGAGACACAGAGAGATTCACAGAGAGACACAGAGAGAGACAGAGAGAGACACAGAGAGAGACAGAGACACAGACAGACAGACAGACAGAGAGACAGAGACACAGAGAGAGAGACAGAGACACAGAGACACAGAGGGCAGGGAAGGAGAGTTAAAAGATTGAATGAGTAAACTAGAGATTTATTTAATAAGCAAATCTTTCTTCTTTGCTTCCTAGACACTTTAAATATTGAAGATGCAAAGCTGAATAAAGACACATACCCATCTTCCAGGACTCTCTATCAGAGAGTATCAGGATTATTTTATTCACATGTTAGACTTTGGAGCTTGAGAAAGTTCAGTTAAAGATATTGTATTATCATTAATTCCTGTGTGGTATGACCTTTCTTGAAGGAGTTATGAGTCATTTAGCTTCTAGTTGCAAACAATTGGAATATTTCAGCTCTTCTATCAATAAAAACCAGCTACTCTGTGATTTGTTTTCAAACAGGCTTTCTGTGCCTGAAGAATTCTTAAGAACTGCTGCATTGATTGCCCTCTGAGTCAGAAGTATGATAAGGGTCACTCTTTTGATGTGTGTTGAAGTTAGGGATGCCAGTCTTAAGATGAGAAGCTGTGGACTTTTGGGGACATCTATAGTGCTTCTATTTGGGGGAACATTCTTATTGCCCATTCTTCCATTTATATTTTTGTTTTCACCATGGCCTCTGTTCTGACTCAAATTCTGGGGTGATCTGTGTTGCTGAACACTCTGATACTTTCCACTTTCCGACAGACATCTGGATAGACAGCTGTCTTCCTTCTTAATGTTTCTGTCATCTGAAACACCAGGCAGAACCATACTCTAAAGGAAGCCATAAATATTTAGGCAGAAACATGGGAGACTTACAGGGCATGCCCTATTCTAGCTGTGGTCAATATGGTCCCAACTGTCTTCATATTTCAGAATTTTATTTTGAGAAATGCATTTTTATATGCTTGGATTTAAAATGTCTCTGCTGTTCTCAGAAAAAGTCCTTAAAATTCTTTCTTGCTCATGAATGGATTTCTTGTGATTTCATTTTTGGCAGTTTTCTATCTACTACAGGCTCCTACAATGCTACTGGCTTCCTTTCTAAATTCCAAAAGTCAAAGTCTTTAAAATATCTATTGAAACATTACCACATCCCCTTATTATTATAGAACTTATAGGAGATTCATCTATTTACTTCTTCAACATTTATTGATTCCCTAATCTGTATTGTTTACTTGTAACACGAATCATTATGCTAAATGGCCTTATTAATTAAAAAAAAAACCCGGAGTCAGATATTGGGATGAAAGCTGAAAGATCAGAGGAAAAACCAGATGCAAGTTCTTACTACTAGGAAATCCTCAGCCCAAGAGAGCTATTTCTGTATACTCATGCCTTATATACCTTTCTGTGTTCTGCCATCTTACTTCCTCTCTCCGCCCAGCTATATCACTTCCTCTTTCTGCCCAGCTCTATCACTTCCTGTCTGTCTGTGCAGACCTCCAGACCTCTATGGTTAACCAGTGCTGGGATTAAAGGCATGTACCACCATGCCTGGCTGTCTTCCCAGTGTGGCCTTGAACTCACAGAGATTCGGATGAATCTCTGCCTCCTGAACGCTAGGATTAAAGGCTTGTGTTACTACTGCCTGACCTCTATGTTTAGTATAGTGGCTGGCTTTGTGCTCTGATTCCCAGGCAAGCTTTATTTGTTAGAGCACAAATAAAATAATCACCACATTTACTCTCCCATATCCTAAGCAAGATAAACACACTATACTCTGGGATCGTATATTTAATAAAACAGTTTACACACAGAGAGACAAATACATTAGGACTAAGTATGACATGGAGAATTAAAATAGAGAAGTACGTTAGAGTGAGTGACCATGAAGGCCTTCTAATGAAGGCCTGGTCTCTATAGCTAACTAGTGACTGGCTTTGCCCTCTGATCTTCAGGCAAGCTTTATTTGTTAGAGCATACACAAAATATCACCACAGTCGGGGTGGGCTTTGAGGTCTCTTATATGTTCAAGCCATTCCCAGTGACTCAGATCACTTTCTGTTTCCTGTGGGATCAAGATGTAGCCCCTTCTCTACTCTCAGTTTCTTCTCTAGCTCCATGTCTATCTGCATGTTGTCGTGTCCCACCATGATGATAATGGACTAAACCTCTGAAACTGTTAAGCCACCCAATTAAATGTTTTCCATTATAAGAGTTGCTGTGGTCATGGTATCTCTTCACAGCAATAGAAACCCCAACTAAGACACCACGAATGGGCTCGTTGTCCTGGGTGCTATAAGAAGTCAGGCTGAGCAAGCTATGGGGAGCAATTCATCAAGTAGCACTCCTCCATGGCCTCTGCACCAGTTCCTGTTCCCAGGTTCCTACCTCGAATTCCTGTCCTGACTTCTCTGAATGATGGACTACAAGCTCTGTGATGAAATAAATCCTTTCCTCAAGTTGCTTATGGTCTATTTCCTAACAATAGAAACCTAACTGAGACAGGTTTCACTGTAATGATTTTTTTAAAAAAAGAAATAGTGGGAGAGAGAAGACAAGAAAAGGCATTCCAGTGGTCACAGTATCAAGCCTTTGGGAGATAAAGTGATTCGAAGTTAAGAGAAGAAAATGAGCCAGCAAAGTTTAGGAAGGATGGACAGTGAGCTATGAGAAATGCCTGGGTTGTACAGAGGAAATTAAAGGGAGAGTGTTTTGGTGAAGGTGGAATGTAATCAGTTTGCTGACCTGGAAGTCACTGGTGGTCTTGACAAGGGTAGTCTCAGGGAAGTGGTAAGAGGGAAGTCTAGGGGATGGAGGTGACTTTGAATGGAGGAAAGCAGTAGAACAGCAATGGTGGTGGGACATTTAAAGTAGCAATAGCACTTCCAAGAAGTTTAGCTGTCAGGCACTCACCAAGGAACCCAAATTCCAACCCTATATCGGATGCAAATTGCTTATGTGCATGTCTTGAATTACGTTAGGATGGGCAAGAACTTCAAGTTCATTATTCGCTTCTACATCCCAAGCCTTACAGAGTGCTGGGCACACAGTAGGTACTTAGTCATTTTAGTCTGAATGAATGGATGGGTGACTTTAGGAATATTCTACTGTAATGGGAACACTTTAGGCTTGAGGCCATGTCTCATATCTTGAGTCTCACATACAGCAGTTGAGATGCAAATGTATTCTTGAATGAATAAATGAGTCTGATGAATCTGGTTGTAGACAGAGAAGCTGCAGGTAGGAAAACTCAGAGACGGGAGATATTTAGACTGAGGTTCCTGGAGCCATGAGCATGACCCAAGCCTGGAGTCTCAGGCCAAAGATGTCTGTTGAGACAGAAAGGAGAGGGTAGATTGCAGGCTCTTCTAAACTTGACTAATTCCCCAACTGTAACTTCACATGTCATCCCTTAATTTTAAACCTCATTATTTATAATTATAGCTATATCTCCATAAAAGTAGTATGGTGGTTTCATGAGATTATATCAGTAAGGAGGTTAGCCAATGGTCTGACTCTTATGAAACATCCACTAATGCTCAACATTGCACTAGGAACTTAGGTTCTCCAGTCAGTCAGGACATCTGGAATTGGAGAGTTGTTTGAATGGGGGGATTCCCTGATGTCCTTGTTGACTCTCCTTTCATTCTAAAAGGGATATATAAATCATATTTATCTTTATGAAAAGCCTACATGCGTTCTTGATAAGGCTTTAACAAATTTCATTCTGTCCCTCAAACTATACAACTTGCTTACTGATGTCAGAAGTGGGGACCAAAGTCTGTTCCATGGACAAGGTCAGATGTGGTTGCATCAAATCAGGAACTGTTTCTGCTCCTGGAGAAGGGAGGGTTCATGGTTGGACCATCATATTTTAATTGACTCTTGTCTACTCTCTGTAATACCTCCTGGGTGTAACCATGCCTTCCCTTACTTCCATGCCTCAGTACAAACTATATCCTCTGCCTGGAATGCCCTCCCAGTGTCTGCTGATTTCTGAAACATTCTTGGAGAATCAACTAAAGTACAGTGGTTATTGGGATGCTGTCCCTGGGCTGAGTGTTCCTCCCAATCTTTCCTGTAGTGTGTACAGCAAGCTCTATTTTGTGCCATCACCATATGAGACTGTTGCTTTATATTTACATCTCCCTCTCTTTATCAAATGATAAGATCCTCAGTGGGAGTTTTTTTTTTCATGTTTTCTTCTAGCTCCTATTGGCATTTGGAAGGTATTTGATATGCATTTGCTCAATGGATGAATGGATTAATAAGTAAAGAAATCAAAGAAGCAGATAGTGACCATGTACCTGAATCTTGAGCATAAAACACGTAGCCAGGGGTAAGTGAAAAGAGACATGGAAGCCACACCATTGATGACACAGTTTGGGCTTGCTGGGCCTGTTTCCTTCCCTTCAGCATAGCTGCCAGCAGCATTTGTCTGTGACTTTGAAAGCACAGTTCTGCTTCGTATGATTTATGAAGACACTGCTGATTTTATCCCCAGGATGTTCTTGTCAGTAAGGCCTTCCTGTAAGGACAGTCATTGAAACAGGGTTTTACCTGCGTAGCTCATTACATGAACATCCCTGGAGGTCTCATTGGGTTAGTTTCTAAACCTCAGAGGCACAGCTTGACAGTGGGAGTAATGTGGCGGGAGTCACTCTAGCGTAGATATTTCCAATATACCTGCACAACGTGGGGAATCACATGGTCAACTCTGATTTTTATCTCCAGAACTTTCCTAAACACATTGCTCACTGTTCATTGCCACACCTTGGCTGAACTTCAGACATTTTTATCCATGCACAGTAGCTCCAGTCTTGATTCTTCTTCCAGAGAATAGCTTCTACTCTGACAGGTTTCTTGGAGACTGGAATATTCTTCTCAGATGTCTCACTTGTATACAGGCTTGTAATATGCTGTGAAAATGGTCCTAAGTTTCTTCCATCGCAGTACATACAACCCTTTAAAAGTAGAACTTTCTTGCCCTTTCATATGGGCTCTGGGCTTGGCCCTATAATCTGTTTTGGCTATTAGAATTTTGACAAACATAGTCTGACTTGAAAAAGATGCTCATGTCTCCATTTGCTGCTTTGAGGACCCTGTGATGCCAGTTACCTTGGGAGGAACCCTAGGTCAGATAAGAGATGTAAAGCTCATTTACCTGGCTGCCTGTTGCCCATTTCATGAGTTATTCAGATACCAGAAGATCTGTCACTTGACCAGAGACGTGTAATAAAAAGACAGATGAGATGAATTAAACCTGCCTGCACCAAAATGGTGAGCTGAAAAAATAGCTGATGTTGAAACCGCAAATTTTAGAATGGTTTGTTACTCTGCAAGAGCTAATTCATGAATTTACTCTCCTGTCTCCTGAATTCATGTTCCCATATTGATTTGTTCATATTATGGCACAATGCCCATCATACTCTCCAGATGGGTAAGTTTATGTATGAGTGTGTCTCTCTAGGAGACCTTGGATACTCCGATGACAGGATCAGTGCCCCCAGGAGCAAAAAAATTCATCTATGTAAGTTCAAGCCCAATGCCAGGCACAAACATCCACTCTGGAAATGTGAATAAATATATGCAGATAAACAGAATAAATATATGCAGATCAATTAGGTATCTTTTAATCTTGCCTCCTTGTCACCAGCAGTACCTTACGTATGACTTCCCCACTTCCCATTTAGCTATTCAAAACTTGGTGTTGAGCATATTATCACTGCTTTGTGTTTTCACATTCTCTTTTGCAATTATGGTGCCTTTTGACCATCCTCATAACGTCTCAGTGTACCCACAGATCAAAGTAAAGTCTCTCAAGTTTTAAAAAATAGGATTATATAGCCATAAAAGACATCAGCCAAAATAAAACCTTTTGATAAAAGCCAAAGTTTCCTTTTTCTAAATTACATTTCTCAAATGGCATTATGTGATGATTGATATTTTATTTAGATATTTTCTTTTCAATGCAAAAGACTTGTACTTGCAAAATGAACAATTTTCTCACTGAAAGCTATTAATTTCATCTTGTCTAAGGTGATAAATCTTGAAACAAATTCATTTAATGTGTTGCTCCAGTATAAATTGCTGATCAGTTTGTAGCATTCTGGGTAACCCCAGAAGTCAAGTGAAAAAGGCTTCCAAAGCCAGAGTGAAGGCAAAAGAAGGCAGCACAGGTCAGTTATTAACAGACTTCCAAGAACTACTTATTAAACAAATGCCCAGTGTGGGATTAATAATAAACATTAGCGTTTACTAGTCAAATCCTGTGCTGCCTGATGAACATCTTACTTAATCTTCATAACAGCCCCACATGGTAGGTTCTAATGTTACCATTTTACAGATGAGGAAAGGCTTAGGGAGTTTAATCAGCGTACCCAGGATAATTTGGGCCCTAGAACCAAACACTGTTGTGTTGGATTTAGACACAACAGTGTCTATTTTAAGCCTAATATCTTAATCATTGAGTTTCACAGAGAGGGGGATGAAAAAATATCTCGAGTTTCACAGAGAAGGGCATGCAAAATATCTACTCATGATGAATCATGTATTTCAATATTGCAAACTAAATTACTAATGTAGCCACGACTTACTTAGGGGCATGAAGTTCTTGGCTGGCAGAAACATCTTATTTATCTCCTTTTGAATCATATTGATATTGAGAGGGTAGGAGCTGACCTTGGTGTATATGTGTGTCCACAGCTGTTCCTAGTTGCCTACAAGTTTTAGGTTTGCCTGTCTTTAGGTCAAGGTGTCCCCACAAAGTATCAAATACCAGAATGTAAAATGGAAAAGCGTCTGCCCTAGTTCATATCTCCACATCAAGTCTCCATCCTTCTCCAGTCATTTCTCTTCTGGAAAACTGACCCACAATCTGGCTTCTGCTGGACACAGCAGCAGAGGTCCTAGGGAGGACCTGTCAGAGGTGAAGGGAAGGTGTATCACCCCTGTTTCTCTATAGGACCAACTTGTACTTCACTGTGTTTCTTTTTAAAATGTTTTTATTTTGCATTTCTTATTTCCCCTCATTCTTATTAGCTCTCTGAGAATTTTGTTCAATTCATTTTGATCATATTCACCCCTCCTCCATCCCTCCCAGGTCTCCCACTTTCCCTACCCATACAAATTTGTATTTCTCTCTCTCTCTCTCTCTCTCTCTCTCTCTCTCTCTCTCTCTCTCTCTCACCTGTTAAGTACAGTTTATACTCTTGGATGTGTGGCCTTCACTGGAGGGTGGTCTATGCACTAGGATTTTCACCCTTAAAGAAAACTGATTCTCTTTCCCCTAGCAGCTGTCAATTGCCAATAGCTCCTTAGCTAGGGCTTCATGCTAGAATTTTGTTTGGCCAGAGCCTGTGCTGGTCTTGTGCAGACTGTCACAGCTACTCATACATGCAATGGCCCTGTTGGGTCTGGAAAATGATGTTTCATAGTCTTCATCTACCACCTAAGGCTCTAGATGTTTCACCCCCTCTTTCACCATGATCCCTGAACCTCAGGTAGACGGGGTATAACATAGACATCCCATTTAGGACTGAGCATTCTAAAGTCTCTTATTCTCTGCACCTTGATCAGTTGTGGGTTTCTGTGTTGATCTTTAGCTACTTCAAAGAAAAGCTTTTCTAATGATTGTCAAGAACTGCACTAATCTATGTGTATAACTGTAACTGTTTAGGAGTGTGCTTAATACCTTGTCCATCTAGCAAAGTATTTTATTTTAATAGGTCCTCCCCCACAAGGCCTGTGACCTGCCTAGTTTATAGTTTCTTGGCCCCAATAATGGTGCTTAGATATGGGTTTCAACTTTTGGAGTGGGCCTTAAATCCAATCAGAAAGTTACTGGTTCCTCTCATGATGTCCATGCCACTACTGTACCAGCAGGCATGTCTCACCAGTTGGGTAAGAGTGATGATTGGTTTTTTTCCTCTGGTATCATGCCTAAAACTTTCAAGCGCCATGAAAATTAGCCAGTAGGGATGAGGTTTCCCAGTGAGCACCACCTTAAATTCTTCATGCTCTATGACTCAAGAATGTGGAGTCTTCATTAACAGGGTCTTCACCACCAGGTTCTGGAGAACAATCAAGTATATTGGCAATATCTTGTAATATTTTAGTTTCTATGGGACCTCATTTGCCAACAATGCTAAGAGAGGTAACCCATTCCTGACATTGTGCCTTTTATTTGTTAGTCTGTGGTGTTTACTAGGGGCATTGTTGAACATTTTAAAAATGTTTCTCAGCCATTTGCATTTTGTCCTTTGTAGTTGGACATTTTCTCCAGTCCCACTAGGCCCTCGCAGTCCCATGGTCTGCTTGTAAAATAATCACTCAGAAGCTTATATTAATTATAACTGCTCGGACATTTGCTCAGGCTTATTACTGACTAGCTCTTACACTTAAATTAATGCATAATTCTTATTTATGTTCAGCCACATGGCTTGGTACCTTTTCTCAGTTCTGCCTTGTCATCTTGCTTCCTCTGTATCTGGCTGGTGACTCCTGACTCAGCCTTCCTCTTCCCGGCATTCTCCTCGTCTGCTCGCCCCACCTATACTTCCTGCCTGGCTACTGGCCAATTATCTTACAGCAGTCCCTTGAGAACTCTCTGTTTAGTTTCATGTTCCATTTTACATAGAGTTGTTTGTTTTCTTGATATTTAATCTTTTGAGTTCTTTGTATATTCTAGATACTAACCCTCTGTCAGATACATAGCTGGTAAAGATTTTTTCCTATTTTGTAGGCATTTTAACTCGAATTTTGGTATGTTTGCTGTAGAGAAGCTTTTTAGTTTCAGGAGATCCCATTTATTAATTATTGGTCTTAATCCCTGCCCTGTCTTTGTCCTGTTCAGAAAGTCCTTTCCCGCCAATGAGTCCAACACTACCCCCACTTTCTCCTCAATCACATTCAAGATACCAATTCTCACATTAAGATCTTTGACCCATTTGGAGTTGAATTTTGGAAGAGTGAGAGATAAGGATCCAGTTTCATTCTTCTATACATAACTATCCAGTTTTATCAGCACAATTTGTAGAAGGTTTTCTCCCATGTGTATTGCTGGTTTTTTGGTTAAAAATTAGTAGACTGAAAGAGTGTGGCTTATATGTGGGTCCTCAGTTCTATTCCACTGATCAATGTATCTGTTTTTATGTTATTATTATGCAATTTTACTATTATAGTTATATAGCATAATTTAAAATCTAAGGTGGTAATATATCTAGCCATTCCTTATTGTTCAGGGTTGTTTTTGTTATCCAGTGTTTCCATATTGAATTTAATAATTTTCAATTTCTCTGAAGATCTGTATTGGG
Source organism: Peromyscus nudipes (assembly GCA_902168325.1). NCBI lineage: Eukaryota > Metazoa > Chordata > Mammalia > Rodentia > Cricetidae > Peromyscus > Peromyscus nudipes. Next base: position 15,982 of record CABHPH010129099.1, on the reverse strand, counting down.
ATTTTAGGAGGACTGCATTGAATCTGTACATTGCTTTTGATGGGAAGGTAATTTTTACAATGTTAAACCAAGAGCATGGGAGATAATTCTAGCTTCTGGTATCTTCTACAATTTCCTTCTCAGAGTAAAGTTTTCATTGTATAAGTCTTTCACTTCCTTGGTTAGATTTAGTCAAGGAATTTTTGAGGCAATTATAAATGGACTTGCTTGCCTGGTGTCTTTCTCAGTGTGCTTGTCGTTTGTATATAGGAAGGCTGCTGATTTGTGTGTGTTAATTTTCCAGCCTGTTATTTTGCTGAATGTGTTTATCAGCTGCAGGGGATTTTTGGTGAAATCATTAGGATCTTTTATGTATAGAATTATATTATCTGCAAATAAGGATAATTGGACTTCTTTCTATTTCTATTTGAATCCTCTTTATTTCCTTCATTTGTCTTATAGTCTCAGAGATGCAGAGATGGTTCAGTATATGTAAATCAATAAAGATAATCTACCACATAAATGGACTCAAAAAAACAAACCACATGGTCATCTCATTAGATGAAGAAAGCCTTTGACAAAGATAATATCCCTTCCTGATAAAAGTCCTAAAAACAATCTAGGACTACAGGGGACATATCCCAACATAATGAAGATAGGAAGCCCACAGCCGACATCTTGCTAAACAAAGAAAAAGTCAAAGTCTTTCCACTAAAATTGGGAACAAGACAAGGATGTCCACTCCCCACCCCCACCCCACCTTATATCCAATTTAGCACTGGAAGTCTTGTCCATTCCACACCCCCACCCCACCTTGTATTTAATTTAGCCCTGGAAGTCTTACTATGCTTCTAGACTGTTCATCCTCTCAAGCCTACCTTGCTAAATATCTACTGCCCTCCTGGCCTGGTTCCCCGTCCCTTCTCCATGTGAGCCCAGGATAGGAATTGTTCTCTTGTTGCCACACTCTTCTCAGAGATTTCCCTATCCCAGCCCACATCCCTGTGGAATCACCCCGAGTGTGCACTCTCTGTCTTACTGGGACCCTGTTGGAAAGAGAGTTTTAGAGACTATACTCCCCACTTCTTATTCCATGAAAAAAACGAAGCAAAACTGAAGCACAGAGGAGTCAGCATTTGCTGTGCCAGCTGTTGAGGAGCGCAGCCAGACGTGGAAGGCTCACGGGCCTGCTTTTTTTGTCCAGTGATGTTCTGCATACCTGACTGTACCTTCCTCATGTCCTCATATCGTAGGCAAGCCCAACCTTTTGACACTGTGGCACAACACCGTCATCTACGAAGTTCATGCTTGAGAACTACACAGCCATTTTTTTTTTTTAAAGAAACAAATCCTAAACCTTTTAAGTAGGTTTGTTTACAGCTTTGTTTGGGCCACATTCACAGCTGTCCTGGGGTGCATGCATCCTTGCGCCACTCTAGTCCTCCCAGGATGGCTTTAAAGCCAGCTCATAGCTCATCTGTTCTTGGATCGTTTGTCTTGCAGCCTTTGCCTTATCCTCTGGAATGAAAAAAATGCCCCGGAGGGACTTCTGTGTGTATCTGGTAACAGATTTAAAAGCCATGTAGGCAGATGATTTGTGTGTATAATGAATGCTCTGCAGGGTAATGTGATTTTGTTCTTTAAAAAATGTAAAGTATTTATCCATTTACTAACACCCACAAACCAAAATGGCTGCCAGTCAAAATCTTTCCATGGGGGTGGCTTTCATCACAGTTAGTAAGTCTGTTCAAGCTTGGGTTACTGTTAGAAGGCTGTTGCAAGGTACTGACATAGCCTAAATGGCCAATAAATATTTGCTGCATGAGTGAATAAATGTTTATGCTGTTGAGGAACTATAGTAGTTTAAAGTTAGTGTGTAAACTGTGGGCAACAGTGTTACTTCTTTGACCTCTGATGTGTTCTCTCTGGCTGCTGAAGTCTCATGAAGTTAACTAGAATGTTGCTGATGCCTTGATTATGTTTTAGTTTGTTTTTTTGCACCTGTGATAAAGCAAGAGCAATACCTTGGAGTTTGAGGGCCGAGTTTAGATATTCCCGTGAGACTTCTTATTAGATATGATGGTGATCCACACTGTAGAGCTGGATTGATAGTACTTTTTTAAAAAAATTTGTGTGCAGGAGAGTGTTTTTGTAAGTTGTCAAGAGGTAATTGCTTTTATTTTAGTGTTCAAGACTCGCAATTAGCCTTTGAACTGGCAACAAAGTGGGACTGTCCTGTGGGAATTAGGCTGAAGTGTTCTAGTTCAGCTGCTTGGGATCTTCTAATGTCCACAAACACATTTGTAGTTCTTATGATTCTATGGAGGTAGATAATGAAAGAACATCACCAGAGACCATCTTTCCTCATAACAGCTATCTCTTCCTGGTAGCCAGAATGTCTGGCAGCCTCCAGACCTGGGTACCAAGCAGCAGTGGTGGTCTGGATTCACATTTAACAACTCTTCCAATCAAAGTTTTACCCCCACAAAATCTCTCTACAGGTTTGGGTCTTTCTTTTTCCTTCCTTCCTTCTTTCTTTCCCTCCTTCTCCTCCCTTCCTTCCCCCTCCTCCCTCCTTTCCTTCCTTCCTTCTTAGCAATATCAAAAAATGTAGAAACCAAACAAAGATTCATTACTCTCTTAAACTTCTAGGGAACAACTTAAAAGATCTTTTATTACAATATTTCTTTATGTGGAATTTCTTCAGCCTGGAAACTCATCCCCTTGTTATCATACTAGTCCAGAGCCTTCTACTTCAAAGTCTAGGGGCTGTGTCATCCTAAACAAACGAAGGACCTACTTTGAAGAAAATCCTGCAAGTTTTTTGGAATACAGAAGTGTCTTTCAAATATTTCTTCCTGCTTTGAATAGCAGATTTTTGTATTTGATAAATGCCAACATAATTATGATGAATAAAATGTAAATTTACTGAGCATTTAAGCTATCATAGTAGGTTTTTGTCATTCTGTACTTTTTCAATCAACTAATATTAAAGTATAATTACTATTGTGTGTGGGTTTGAAAAATGTTTAAAAATTTTCAATGTTTTAAGAAGAATGGGAATTTTCCCTGAGATACTGCCTTAATTCAACCCCACCGCAGAGCTAGCAAGGAGCTAAATGGTGTCAATTTGAATGAAGTTTTTGGCCTGGATTCTGGACTAATATTTGGGGTTTTTGTGCCTGATATGTTTTGAGGAGGGGCTGAACTAAAACAGGGGCAGGGCAAAAATGAACTAAGGAACCAGAGACATAGGGGTGGTTGGTGCCAAAAGATGAAATGAGGTCTTCAAGGGAGAAGATTTGGACTTCTAACACTACTCAAAAATCGGTGGATATTTAGGAGAAGTTGAGAGAATGAAGTCTTTGTTTAAAGAGAAGGCGCAATCTCAGCATATTCCTGTAGACTTGAGTTCTAGCTCACAGTAGATACAGAGGCAGAGAAATGATAGAAGAAGGAATGGGAATGAAAACTTGATGTTTTCACCACATTTTCATCTTTTTTGTTACTTAACATCTTTAATAAGGCATAATCCATATGGCACAAAATTTACCCATTGTAAGTATACTGTAAGTATATAGATAAGTGTTTTTGAGCGAGAGTGTTATGTATCTATTAATACAATGTTCAACATTTCCAGCATTCCTGAAAGTTCCCAGTCTATATATACACATACTCTTGTTCTCTAGTCTCAAATATGCATCTGATTTCTGGGTCTATTGATTTGTCTTTTCTGGAAATTTTGTGTAAATGGAATACAACATATAATATCTATATATGGCTTCTTTAACTTGGCATTACATTTTTTTAGGTTCATCAATATTACAGTTTGCATCAATAACCCCCTTTCTACTGAATAGAATCTATTGTATTAGTGTACCCTATTTGGGTTATCCATTCAATGGCTGGAAGACATTTGAAGAGCTTCTACTTTTAGCTGTTATAAATATAGATTATCTTAATCCAAAAATCCAAAGTCCAGAACACTCCCAAATCCAAACATTTTTTGTTGATCGATGAAAAATTCCATATGCAATCTCATATGACAGTTGAACACTGCAGTGTTTAACATCTTATAAAATTACCTTCTGTGTATATTTGTAACATATGTATCAGAAATAAACAGAATTTCATGTTTAGGGTTGGCTCTATCCTCCAAGACATGTCAATATATGTATGCAAATATGCCAAAAATGTCCAGAACCTAAGTATTCATCTGGTTCCAGAGATATGAACAACTTAATCTGAAGTTTTTTTCTGGTCCCTCCCAGCTCCCATGGCCCCATGGTCCTGCAGCCGCTCAGACCCAAATGAACACAAAGAGGCTTATATTAATTACGAACTGTATGGCCTAATGGCTCAGGCTTCTTGCTAGCTAGCTCTTATATCTTAAATTAACCCAATTCTATAAATCTATACTTTGTCATGTGGCTTGTGGCTTACCAGTACCTTTATATCTTGCTTCTTTTGGCAGTGGCTAGCAGCGTCTCCCAGCTCTGCCTTTCTCCTTCCTCTCTCTCTAATTGGAATGTCCCATCTAACTTTATTCTGCCTCACCATTGGCCAAACAGCTTTATTTATCAACCAATCAGAGCAACATATATTCACAGCATACAGGACGATGTCACTCATCAATTCTTCCATGAAGATTTGTATACAGGCCTTTGAATAGACAGTGGTTTTATTTCTCTTAGGTTGAGACCTGTGAGGAGAATTGCTATTATATATGTTTAGCTTTGTAAGGCACTGACAAACCTTTTTCTAAGATAATTGTGTATTTCCAACACCAGTGCCTGGAAGTTTCAGTTTTTTAAATCCACACCATGATGGATAATACGGAATGTCAGCTTAGCAGAACTTAGACTCACCTAAGACCCAAATCTCTGGGCAAGTCTGTGAGAGAGTTTCTAGACTAGGTTTATGTAGCTGGGAAGACCTAACCTAACTGTAACTGTGGGTGTCATGATTCCATGGTTTGGAGTCCATAAAGAGGTGGAAATGAGTGTGGGATGGCATAACAGGTAAAAACACTTGGTGCTTGCCACACCAGCCCGAGGACCTGAATTCAATCCCCAGAACTCATGTATGCTAGTTAATTTTTTTTGTCAACTTTACACAAGCTAGGATCATCTTGGAAGAGGAAATGTCAATGGAGAAAATTCCCCCATCTAATCAGCTGTAGGCAAGCCTGTGGAAGGGGCCTTCCCTGGGTAAGTGTTCTTGGTTGTATACGAGAGGAGGCTGAGCAAACCACGGAGAGTAATTAAGTAAGTAGTATCCCTCCATGGCTTGTGTTTTGACTCCTGCCTCCCGGTTTCTGCCTCCAGGAGTTCCTGCTCTGCTTTCCATTCATGATGGGCTGTGATTGGGACATGTAAACTGAAATAAATGCTTTCTTCCTCAAGTTGCTTTTGGTTATCATGTTTATCACAACAATAAAAAACCTAGTTGTGACACTTAAAGGTGCAAAGAAAGAATGAACTGCATAGAGTTGTCCTCTGACCACCACAGGAATGCTGTGGCATATGTGCCCCCATCATATAAGAATGCATACAATAATACTTTAAAAGTTTAAAAGGAAGAGATGAGCCAAGCATCATCATTCATCTTTCTGCCTTCTTACTGTGGATGCAGTGAGACCAACTGTCTTAGTCTCTTGCCACTGTGACTTCCCTATGATGAAGAACTTACCTGTCAACTGTGAAACAAAATAAATCCTTCTTTAAGTTGCCTTTGGGAAGTATTTTGTCCAAATAACAAGAAATGATAATAGCTAATAAAAAGTTGGTATGAAAAGTAGATTCATTATTGTGATAAACTTGGCCATGTGGTTCTTGGGTCTTTAGAATTGCTTAGCAGAAGAGATGTGGAAGAGTTTGAAACTTGGAGCTAGAAAGCACTAGAATGCTGTAGGCAGATCTTAATGGGACATGGTTAGCCTGGAGGGTACACAGAAGCTGATGCAACTGTGGTCCAAGGGAGGCAGGTAATATACCAAGTTAATAAAAGAACTTGGCGATGTAGTCTGTATCATACTAATCTTAAAGGCATCATAGATCTGTGACTGAAAAGAGTATTGGAGGCTTGTCCCAAGGTTCCAGAAGGCCACTGCAACCAATCAGTGTGTGACAAGGTTAGATTCCCTTCAAGGAATCTCTGAGAATTCAGTGTGTGAAGCTGTAAAGGTAAAGCCCAAGTTTCTATGGAGGAGACCCCAGGATGTTAGAGATGCTGGGATCATAGGATGCATTCCAAAGAAAACTACATGCACAGAGTGGAGGCATGCAAAGAGATGCTGTGTGTGCTACCCAGGTGGCAGGGCTGGTAGAGTGGAGCTGGACAATTAGAAGTGAGATGATTCCTTTATGAGCCTCAGATGCTGGACATTGAACTGCAGGATTTGTGTTTACCTTGATAGGTGTCAATCTTGTTTTGACCCTATATTTACTTTCTATGTCCCAGTTCTTTCCTTCTGGAATAGGAGAGTCTGTGCTGTGCCATTTTATGTTGGAAGTATATAGCTTATTTTTTTTAATGTTATTAGGGCTCACAGTTAAGAGATTGCCTTAACTTCACAGAGACTATGCATTTATACTTTTGAATACCATGGGAACTGTGAAGACCACAGGGGCATTTGAAGTCGGACTGAACACATTTTGCATCTTGAGATGGCCACAATCTTATGGGGACAAGAAGTAGACGGTTATAGCTTGAATGTGATTATGTTTGGGTATGAAATTGACAAGGCATAGAACTGTGATGGTTGATGCCATTGTCAACTTAACAGGATCTAGAGTCACGTAGGAAAAGAACAATCTCTGGGCAACTATGTAAGAGATTGTCTAGACTGGGTTAATTTGGGTGGGAAGACCTAGCCTAACTGTGGGTGGCACCATTTCATAGGGATCCGGGACTGAGCAAAGCGTGTAAGTGAATTAATTATACATCAGCATTCATATTTCTCCCTCTCGACTATGGCTTCTAACTCCTGCCACCATGGATTTGCTGCCATGATGATGGACTTTAATCTCAAACTGTGAGCCAAAGTAAGCCCTTCATTCAGCTGATTTTGTCAGAGCAGTGAGAAAACTACCCAATGCACCCACCAGCTCTTGGCCTTGCCGTGCGGTTTGAAAATAGTCACGACTGGCTGGGTACTAGAGCCTTTTGATGATGCATGCTGGTGAATGTGAGGTAAAATGTCATGGTTTTTCCCTGCTTGGTCATGATATTCAGAATCCTAGTCAACTGTGTACCTTCATATGTGAAATGAACATTGGAAATTTATCCCCACCTTTTAATTGGATTATTTAAGTTCTTTACCAGATAATTCTTTGATTTTTTCCCCCAGAATTTCTAAGCTATTTTCACCCTTTAAATTTAGGTGCTGTGGGGCAAAGTCTTTAATCACGAGGCTAGGGATAACATAAAAAACATTCACATACTCTGAATGACCAATCTAAGTCACAAAGGGACTTACTTGATGGAACCGCTCACAGAGCTTAACTGCAGCTTTTTGCTGGCAAATATGGGAATATATTTTCCACAACTAGTACTACTAGTCTAGTATGTGAACTTGTTTTGAGAGTTACATTAGGTACTGTTGAGTACTTTGAGAGAATCAGGAATTGCGGCAGGAGGAGTCCCAAAGATGTCAATGTGGAAACAAAAGAGAACAGCCTGGAGTCTGCCCAGTGGACACTGGGGGCTTCTAGGTGTTGTATGCATGTATGCACATGAGGTCAGGATGTATTGTTTAATTACTTTTCCTCCTCTGAAGCCAGTCCTTTTGGCTGGAATGACTGGCCATTGTGACCCTGTGATCTACCTGTCCTTGTCCTTCAGTTCTGGGGTTATTGCCATGCATTACTATGCCCTGCTTTGTCTGTGTGAGTTTTGGGGATCTGACCTAAGATCCTCATACTGGTGCACTAGGCATTTGACCTACTGAGACATCTCTCCAACTCCTATTAGGGGTTTTGATCTATGCAGACAGGTATGGGGGATCACCTTCAGTTTAAAGGTTTCTCTGAGACATTGAATTCAGCTCAGGCTCTTAAGAGAATAGTGTGGGAATCTCTCAAAACGTTCCTATATGTGCTTCCCACAGCCCAGGGGTTCTGTCGATAGAGAATGAACTGATAGTCTTCTAAAAGCCCCCTGGTGATTCTAATGACACCAACTTTTGAGAAACCCCGTGGAGAACACACTGTTGCTTTGAGTATGCTTGTACCTAGTCTGGAATGAGCTGCATATAAGAACATATTGTGTAAGGTTTTACAAACACGGTTTCTTCTTCTTGAACAAAAGTAGATGGAAGAGAGTCTCATCTTTGGAGCATTCCTTTAAACATGTGACCATGTTTGATGTCAATTACTCTTCCAGGTAGAGTTCATTCCTTTCTTTTTTCCAGGTGATTCGAAAACCAAGCTCACTCCATCACATGTAAAAGGAGAGTCCCTCATTCTCAGAGAATTAGCATTCTTCCCGTGAAAGGTCTGAGAGCTTTCCTGTTGCACAGTGAGCCTTTCCCAACAGGAAGAAGATTGGAAAAGAGCCTTCCAAGTCAGCATGGTGTATGGACCCAGAGAACATCCAAACTCTGACTCTCAATTCTTCAGATAGTTCCTCATTTAGATACGGTTATTTTTGGTATGATTCTAACAAGGCTGCTTATCTGGCTCCCCAGTTGTCAGGTTAGAAGCAGAAAAGAAGAAAAGAGAGACAAGCGGCTCACAGCAGGCTTCTTAACACGTTAAGACAGCAGCAGAGTTGGAGCCAGAGCATCCTGGTGGAGAAAGGGAAATGGCTTTCTCCTCTGAAAAGCTAGTGGGTTGATCCAGTTCATCTCCAGGGTCCCTTACAGCTCTAAAATTCAGTATGTTCAAGAGAAAAGCTATAAAAAGCTGGAGAAAACTATTCAAGAATGAAAAACCTAGAAATCTATGTTCCTAGTCTCACTGCTCTTGAGGGCAGGGCTGAGCCACACACAGTGTGCTAACTGTTGTGCTAACGATGCTGAATCATTAGATGGGTTTGTTTTATAGATGCCCTTTCAGCAGGCAAGAAAGCACACAAGGCACTTTAGAAAGATTGCACTTAAAAATTCTTACCAAAATTCTTACTGTTTAAACATGCACTGCTTTTAAAAAAATCCTGTGAAGGATTGTTTCCTTGATACAGTCTTCCTTGTTTTTTTTCTTTTCCCTCTTTGACAAGTCTTTGTATTGCTTTATGTCAACTCAAACCACTTGCCATCCCAGAGTGTACTTTCTACCTTGATAAGATTTCTAGTCCTAGCCGGGTGGTGGTGGCGCACGCCTTTAACCCCAGCACTTGGGAGGGAGAGGCAGGCGGATCTCTGTGAGTTCGAGGCCAGCCTGGTCTACAGAGTGAGATCCAGAAAAGGTGCAAAGCTGCACAGAGAAACCCTGTCTTGAAAAAAAAAAAAAAAAGAGATTTCTAGTCCTTCTTACTGTGTATGCTGTTGAACTTGAACCCAACATTTAAAAATGTCTTCTAACACGGTTTTATGGTCACTGATAAGACAATAGACAGTTGATTCCTTGAGGACAAGGACTGAGCTGCCTTTTGCTTGGTTTCCACTAAACGTCCATAAATGAATGGGTCTTAGATAAATGATTGAGCCAAGGAATCAGCGAATGAATGAATTGGGGGAAAATGTTCTTTACCCTCTTCTAAGCTCTGAAGGTTTGTCTCTTTCCTGTCAGTCTTTGTGTCTTCCTCACTTTTCCTTTCCCACCCCCTTACCTGTCTTTACCCTCCCTGCACCCAGGCGTACTTTTCTAGTATTAAACTGCCGTTACCTTCCCTGGATTAACCTCCTCCATGGTCATTACGAATGATTCTTTTATTATAAGTGTTTTGTCACAGATTTTTCCCATTTTAACCCCTTAGTTGACCTTCCTTGACCTTTAGCATAGTACCTGAAACAATCAATTTAAAAAGAGGCAAGGTTGACGCAAGGGGAGGAGCTCAGTTCTGCCTCACCTTGATGTGCCATGCTTTGTTCAAGCCCATGGGAGGCCTGCCCCTTTCTTAAAGGAGATGGAGTAGGAGTGGATGGGGAGGGGCAGGGAACAGGAGGAGAGGAGGGAGTGGAAACTGGTCAGTATGGAAAATAAATGAAAAATGTTATTTAAATAAAAATTTAAAAAAAGAGGCAGGGTTTATTTTGGGTAACAGTTCTGGAGGTTTTGGTTGATGGTTGGATGAATGCATTGCTTTTAGTTTTGTGCGTCATTGAGAGAATGAGAGCAGAGAAAGCCTTCACCCTGCCTATGGAAGCTCAAGAGAGATGAAGGGGAGAAACCCACATATCCCCTTCAAGGACAAACCCCCCCCCATGACTTAGGACTTCCTACTAGACTCTACCTCTGGAAGGTTCTGCCTTCCCATAATAGCACCATATGCCGGGAAACAACCATTTAGCATATGGGTCATTTGGGTACAAAATTGCAAGCCATAATAGTCCCCATTATGGTTACTTTTTAAATGGTTAGAATATAAATTCCACGATGGCAGAAGATACAACTTTTTCCCTGTGTGTTAGCATAGTGCTTGGATCCCAGCAGGCTCTGTGTTAACACCAGTGGAAATGAGAGATTATGGACCTGGTCTATAGGTAATTTTGATATTTGGGCCTTGTCTAGAGCTATTTTATATTAACATCATAAAATTATTATGTAGCTTTTTATCTACTTGCTTAATCTCTGCATTGAGAAAAAAACTTTAAATTCAGTTTTAATTGTGGCAAAAACACATAGTGTAAAATTTACCATTTTGAATATTTTAAGCATCTAATTTACCGGTATTAACTGTATTTAAATTGTGAAACAGATCTTTAGAACTTTTTCAATGTAAAAACCTGGAGTTCTGCACTTACTGTGTGGCCCTTCACTTCCCCTTCCCTTTCCCGGCTCTGGCAGCCACTATTCTCTGATTTGGATTGCTTTAGATACTCCCTAAATATGAACACATATATTACTTGTCTTTTCGTTGGGGGATTATATAACTTAATATATCATGCTTGAGGGTCATGTATGACACAGCATGCGACAGGACTTAGTTCTTTTAGGGATTAAATACATGTTGCATTGTAGATATGTTTTAACTTTCTTTAACCATTTGTCGGTGGACGAACATTGGGATAGCTTTCACCTCTTGGCTGTTGTAAGTAATGCTGAAATGAAACCTAAGTGCAAGTATCTCTTCAAGATCCTGTTTTCCTTTCTTTTGGCTAAATCCCAGATGTGGGGCTGGCAGATCACATGATACCACAACTTTAAATATCATCAGGAATGTCCATAATGTTCCCCATAAGCTTCTGTTCCATTTGTATCTCCATCAACAGTAAACAGTTTCAGATTTCTCCAGAGCTACCTTCATATTTACCCCCTTTTTTTGGTCATGTTGCTTATAGTAATGGGAATGAGGGTGGAGGCATCTTTTTGTGCTTTGCATTCTCATTTTTCTAATTATTAGTGGCAGTGAGTGTATTTTCTCATTTTTATTATGCATGTAATTTGTATGCGTGTGAGAGTGTATTTGTGTACATGTCAATGGGTGTAAGTGTGCATGTGGAAGTAATAGATTGACATCATGTATCTTCCTCTATCACTGTCTACTTTATTCTTTTGAGTCAGGGTCTCTCGTTGAATTGAAGTTTGCTAATTGGCTAGATTGGCTTGCCCAAGAGCCCCGGGAGGAATCTGTTTCTTCCAACCAGTGTTAGCATTTCAGACATGCTCTGCCATGCCTGTCACTTTACCATTGGACCCTCTCTGTGGCTGCTGTGTGTCTTCTTTGAAGACATGTCAATTAGTCGTTTGCTCATATATACATATATATTATATAGATTTTAAATATATGTATTTAAAATAAACTTTCAAAAAAATAAACTTTCAAGAGTTCTTTATGTATTTTGGATATTCGGTACTTATCAGGTGTATTATTCACAAATATGTTTTACTCATTCTATTTCATCAATGGCCATCTCACCCTCTTGATTGCTTTACTTGAGGCACAGACTTGTAAAGTATTATGTTGTCCCTTTTCTCCAACTTATTTCTGTTGCCTGTGCTTTTGATATCATATATGAAGCCATTGCCAAACCTGCTGGGATGAAGCTTTCTTCCCATGTTTTTTAAGACTCTCATAGTCTTAGGTATTAGATTTTAAGACCATTTTGAATTGATTTTTGCACATGCTGTAACCAAAGGATCCGTCTTTGTTCTATTGTGTGTGGATATTCAGTTTTCTTAGTGTTGGTTGTTGACTGACTTTTCACTGGCGGTTGTGAAAAAATCATTTGACTATCTGTTAGTGCACAGAGATTATTTCTAGCTAGGCTCTGCATTGACTTCTGTTGGGTGGTAAGCCTGTCTTTCTGCCAGTGATATACTGTTTTGACTACGGCAGCTTTGTAGTTATTTCTCAAATAAGGAAACATGGATCATCCTGCTTTGTTCCTTTTCAATAATAATTTGTGCACACTATGACTTGACATGAGTGTGTTTTTCTGTATCTGCAAAATACATCAATGAGATTTTGACAGACATTGCATATAACATGATTATTGATTTTACAATATGTAATTTTAATATTAGTTTTTCCAGCACATGGATATGGGATATATGGGATACTATTTTCATTTATTTGTGTCATATTTAATTTGTTTCAGTAGGGTTTTGTGATTTGAAGTGTACAAGTCTTTTGGCTCCTTGACAATTTATTTCAAATTATTTCATTAGTTTTATCGTCAATGTAAACAGAGCAGGTTTTGGAATTTACTCCCAGATTGTTCATAATAGTACATAAAAGTGGAAATGATTTTTGTGTGTTGATTTTGTATTCTGAAACTCTTTTGAATTTATTACCTGTAACAGGATTTTATTAAGAGGGAAACTTTCAGGAGTTTCTGGATATAAGATTATGTTGTCTCTGAACAGAGAGAGTTAGATTTTTTTTTTCCAACTTAAAATGCTATTTATTTGTTTAGTCTAATTTCTCTGCTTAGGACAAGTGGAGCATTCTATGTTGAGTAGAAGTGGCCAGACAAGGTATTCTTTCCTTGTTTCTAATCATAGGAAAGAAAAATAACTTGCAGTCTTTCAATATTAACTGTTATGGTGTGAATGTAAATGTCCTTATGGGCTTGTGTGTTGAAGATGTTGGCCCCAGATGTTGATGCCATCTTGATTGGATCTTGAAGGTGTTAACCTTATCAATGGGTTAATCTCTTGGTAAATCATAGAAAAATGGGTTATTAGGAGGTAGGGCCCAGCTGGAGGAAGTCACTGGGGTGTATGTGTGTGCTTTTAAAGGTGAAATCTCATCCCTGGGCTCTCACTTTCAAAATCAATCAGCCAATCTCTCTTTCTTCCCACATCTCTCTCCTTTGCTCTCCCGCTCTCTCTTTTCATGGCTGCCATGATGTCAGGTACTTGCTCTTGTATAGTCTTCCCCCATGATGCTCTCTCATCATGACTCAGAAACAAGAGTTGGCTCATGCTGGATGGAAACTATGAACCCAAATAAATCTTTATTTCATTGTATTGTCTTGGATATTTTATCTTAGCAACATGCAATTGACTAACAAATATGATAATATTTGTGACCTCTTTATATATAACCTTTATTATGTTGTGGTAGCTTTCTATTTCTACTTTTGTGTGTGTGTGTGTGTGTGTGTGTTTCTATGTGTGTGTATAATTATGAAAAGTTGTTGGATCTGTTAAAAAGTCCTTTCTGCATTAAGTAAGAAGATCGTGTGGTTTGGTGCCTTTATTCTATTAATGTGCTGTGTTACAGTGATTGATTTTCATAAGTTTAACCATCCTTGCTTTCCAGGAATGAATCTCACAATCCTATTAATATGTTAATTGAATTTATTTTGTTAGTAATTTGTGGAGATTATCCCACCAATATTCATGAAGAATATAGCTTGTAGTTTTCTTTAAAGTATTTTTGCATTTGGTATGTTTTGACAATATGTAAAGATATATCAGTAAAACCATCTTGTTCCAGAAATTTGAAAATATTTTCAGTTTATTTCAGTATCATTCATCTACTTGGATGATCTACTGATTTGGGGAAATTAATATTTCCCATATACATTGTGATTTAGCTGAATTTTACATTCCATATCACCTGACATAAATATGGTGACCTGTGTAAGCTTTATCAGTGTTTGCCCAGTGAGTGTTTGTTCTTTGTCTTTTTAATGGCTGTGTTTTACTTTTAAATAACCATTATCAGCGCACGTAAGGGAACAGTTTCGAGGAAGGAAGCTGCCTTTTGCTTCAGTTTCAGAGGGTTCAGTCCTTGGTGATTTGGCTGCTGGCGTTTGGGCAGAACATCATGACAGTGGGAATATGGTGGTGAGGTTCTTCACTTTATGGTGTACTGGAAGCAGAGAGCAAGGAAAAGGGAAGACTAGGTATCAGGTATAACCTTTAAAGGTATGTCCCCAGTAACCCACTTCCTCCAAGTAGACCCCACCTACTAAAGTTTCCAGAACTTCCCATGAGCTGGGGACTAGTTAGTTGCTCAACACATGAGACTGTGGGTGACACTGCACATTCAAACCACAACAAGAAAGATGTGTGCTAAGCCTTGAATTTAAGGCTTTGAGCGGGCCAAACAAATACCCTATCAACCCTTTAATTTTATACCCCTAGCACAATCTTTGACTTTTTATGACTTTTGTATTTGTGTTTATTTCAACATGTGTCACTAAATATTTAAAAAGATACCCTGAGTGTATTTGTTGATGGTAGACTATAAGTAAAAATGTATAAGTAAAATGTGGACCTGTGTTGATAGCATTTTAAATCAAGAATTATGATCAATTTATTCTTGTACCACTGCAGAGAAACCAAGCTCCACAAGCCCCCATATAAAACAAACAATCAAACACCCCCAAACAAACTCCCAAATAAAACCAAGCAACCCTTTTTCTTTATCTTCTCAGTTAGACTTCAATGTCTCCAGAACCAGAGGCTTGGTAGTGTCTTATTTTTAATTATCCAGCATGCCTTGCATTGTATTAGAAGCCAAGGAATTTGAAATTTTGAATAATAGAATTATGATTATATTCTGGCCCCTTACGTGAGCGAATGGGATGAATCCATGCTGCACTGGCTGGTTTTGGGTGTCAACTGGAGACAAGCCAGAGCCATCAGAGAGGAAGGAGTCTAGTTGAGGAAAGGCCTCCATGAGATAGAGCTGCAAAGCATTTCCTCAACTAGTGATCAATGGGGAGGGCCCAGTCGGTGGTGGGTGGTGCCATCCCTGGACTGGGTTCTATAAGAAAGCAGGCTGAGCAAGCCATGAGAAGCAAGCTAGTAAGCAGCACCCCTCCACGACTTCTGTGTCAACTCCTGCCTCCAAGTCACTGCCCTGTTTAAGTTCCTGTCCTGACTTCCTTCAGTGGTGAACAGTGCTATGGAAGTGTCAGCTTAATAAACTCTTTTCCTCCCCAACTTGCTTTATGGCCTTGGTATTTCATCACAGCAATAGAAACCCCGACTCTAAGACACATGAAGACAGAATTTTGTTTCATTTTCTCTTTAATTTCATCCTTTTAACAGTCACCTGATTTTTTCTGGGAGATAAAAACTTGTGAAAATGAGAAGTTTGAGCTGCATGATTTGTATTTTCAAAGTTCTTTAGTGTCATATGTCTTTTTATATTATACTGAAAGCAGATTTGTAGATTTCCCAGGTAAGTACTAAATAACTATAGGGAACAGCTGCGACTGGATAATTCAGATTCAAGACTAAAACTCCTGATAATGGAATAAATTTCATGTTTGTGAGATACTGCTAAGAAATATCAGGAGACAGGGGGATTAGAAATTGCAATGTTATCTTGAAGGAATGAAAAATTAAAAGGGCCAGGCAGGTGTGGTGGTGCACTCTTTGAATCCCAACACTCGGGAGGCAGAGGCAGGCAGATCTCTTAGTTCAAGGCCAGCCTG
>CABHPH010129098.1:0-46480 GCA_902168325.1 Peromyscus nudipes | reverse complement strand
TGTGTGTGTGTGTGTGTGTGTGTGTGTGTGTGTGTGTGTGTGTGTGTTGGGGTATGATCCTAGGGCCTTTCACATATTATATGCATTCTGCTGCTGAGCTGTATGACTAGCCAACAACACTAATGTATTTCTTTAAGTTTGTTTTCTGTCTTTTTTTCATATATACACACATTCCTTGTATTATTTTTGTTAAAATGAAATCTAAATGAGAGGTACAGAAGTTTGTTTGATTTTATGTATTTTCCAATGAATATACAAACACTTGATATCTATCTGATCTGGGTCAATGGTCTCAACATTTGGCCAATCTCCTAACTGAAGTTTTTCTCTATTTCTTTGAATTAATTCATTGCTATTTACTAAGCATCGGCCATGTAGTAAGTGCTTCCCTAGTTTTCAGATAGGGACTATGAATGAATTTACTTTGCTCTGCTCAGCTACAGGAAATAGAAAATGCATGTGGAAGTATAATAACTGATATGCTGAAAACACATGGCTTTGGAACTCATTATTGTATAATAACTAATGTTATAACTATGTTTATACAATATTTTTCCACTTATGTTCCAGGGACATGTACTGAAGCATAATTGTTAGACAGAAAGAGTGATGAAGAGTTATTAAAAAGTCAAATTTGTTGTAAACACAGAAAACTTGATTAGTAAGATGGGGCTAACTCTCCTCTACATGAGTTATTCTAACTCCAGCTTTTCTAGCTACCTGAAGGAGAGCTTGCCTTTTGTAACATTGCCAGGTGTTTGAAGGGGTTACATCCCTTTAGTCCTTAGTGACTATCATTTATTTAGACTGTCACTAATAGTGCAGTGAATTCTGACAGTGTGTCTTTGCTGGCCTAGCTTCTGTGATACCTTGCTTGTAAATGAGAAGGTCAT
Source organism: Peromyscus nudipes (assembly GCA_902168325.1). Taxonomy (NCBI): domain Eukaryota; kingdom Metazoa; phylum Chordata; class Mammalia; order Rodentia; family Cricetidae; genus Peromyscus; species Peromyscus nudipes. The sequence continues at coordinate 45,587 of CABHPH010129098.1, read as the reverse complement.
ACTCTTAAGAACATTCACACCTTGATCTGATTTAAGACTCCAGACTTAGCTATAAATTCTCTAATTTATACTCCCATGCTTTAGTCAAACCCATCTAACTCCTCTTTGATGAGAGTCTAATCAATTTTAGGGTAAAATTCTTGATAAATGTAGGGGTGCAAAAGCATGGAAAACTATTATTTGTTTGAAGCTTACCAGCCACATCATGTAGTGCCTTAGAAATGTCATCACTGCCTAAGCAACTCTTGGATCATGTTTGGTGAAAATCTCTAGACATCTAGTTTGTTCTTGTGCTATGTTTTATATCATGTTCATCAGCCTCTGGGTATTCCCATAATGTCTGCCAGAGTGACTGAAGGAAACTGTCCCTCACCCCTCCACACTTGGCTCACCTTTGAGCTCCCTTAAGGAAGATGTTCTGCTTTGTTCATTTCTCTGTGTTTCAGGTTCCCAACATGTTACTAGAACACATGGATTATTAAAATAAAGTAGCTGTCTGAGTAGGTGTCTCTTCTTCATGATTCTTATAGGAAAGTATTGCTCTCCACCACATCCTAAGTTGCTCTCATTCTTCTGTAGTCCTTCCTATGTATGTTCATGAGCCTCATTGTGTCAGGCAAGTGGTCCTTCTAGAATTGTGCAGTGGTAAGAGATTCAGCATGCTCATACATATTCATGAAGGCAGGGAAGCAGTTCAGAGATCTCTAAATTTGCAAAGGTGTTAGGCCAACATTATACATATGATGTCAAAGATTAATTATGATTCTAGGTCTCTAACAGAAGTCCAATCTGGATGAAAACACCTCCTTTCTAAAAAAATTATATGTATATTATAAATATATGATTCAGTAAGTTAGTACTTAATAATCTGACTAAAATCCCTTGCCAAAAGCCACATAATTGATAAACTTCAGGCTAACTTTAAGTTAGTCCAGACTCATTTGAAAGACCATGCTCCTTTAAATAGTCTATACCCTCTCCAGATTCAGCTACTAATCTAAACTTATCTTGTAAATGTGCTAAGGGAGATTCCTTCCTGCTCAGTTAGATCTATCTCTGTTGACTCTATCTTCAATCTCTGTGACTGGAGAAAATAAAACTTATGGGTGCTGTTAAATACACTCAACATGCAAACATAAAGTAACTAGTGCTTCCTTGTTCACACCCATCTAAATTATTTATACTAACTTTCTATGATCTGCATGTAGGTGTTTTTTCAGACACTTTACATCTGTAATACAATTTACTATCAGAAGAAACTTTGCATTGCCATTTAGAAAATGATGAAATCATTGAGAGGTTAAATAAAATGCTTAGTATCAAATTGCTAGCAGTTTTAGAACTCATTAGTCTATCTGTAGAGACCTGCAGAGGAAATCTCTCCCTACAGGTCAGCCTCATCAACAGCCCTCAGAGTGGGGGCAAGCAATAGGGAAGGGGAATTAGAGTCTATCACACTAGTTTCTAAGGACATTCTATTACTTTTAGTGAGATGTGTGCATTTACCCAAATCATGCTGCTATCATTAATGTGAGATGATGTCTCCTTCTGTTATCCCTGGAAACATTTACTCAGGTCTCTGCTTGACCATATAGTAGGTGTTAGGTTGGAAACTAAACAGGAAAATAACATAAGTATAGGTTATAGTCTCAGTTAATTTTCCAGATGACATCAGCCCTGTGTTAGAAATATAGAAGTATATGTTGAGAAGCCATATGAAAACACATGTGTTCAGACATCATTCATGGCTTTTGAAATAAGTATTGTTTCATTTTTAATCTATTTTCATTTCACTTCTTTTTCCTCTAACAGCTATGTTCTAATATATGACATCCAAAACTAAATGGCTTAAAAACACCACATAAGTTGGGGTGATTCTTTCAGCAGATGTTTTTATGCAGTGTGATTAGAGAAAATGAAACTTATAGATGCTATTAAACACACTCAAGATGCTAGCATAAAGTAATGAAATACAAAAAATAAGTCATGTGTGTCTGTTTATGGTCATATAGAATATATGGAATGAAAGCATATATAAACTATGTACGAAGATGTTGGCAAGAGGATACATTAGTCACAAAGAGGTTATAAGGTTAATTTTCTTTTTTCTTTTTTTCTTTTTTTTTTTTTTTGGTTTTTTTTCCGAGACAGGGTTTCTCTGTGTAGCTTTGCGCCTTTCCTGGAGCTCACTTGGTAGCCCAGGCTGGCCTTGAACTCACAGAGATCCGCCTGGCTCTGCCTCCCGAGTGCTGGGATTAAAGGCGTGAGCCACCAACGCCCGGCTATAAGGTTAATTTTCAAGCTTCAATTCCATCATTGTTTTTTCTTTCTTCATGGTGGGTAATTGAATTCAACTTTCAGGGTATTGAAATAGCAACAACCATAATAAACAAATGAATAATGTAATTGATAGTAAATTTGAAACCAAACTAACTCCAAGTTAAGCTCTATTGTTAACTGTACAGAAATTCACTGTCATGTATAGAGTTTGGGAATGAGCAAATATTTGAGTGGTTATCTTTTAACCAGCTGTGTTGTGTATTTATTTATAAATTACATAGAATAAAATAATTTTATTTTTTGAAAACAGAATACATTTTTGGAAAAGAATAATCTTCATCATAAGATGACATAAAGGTTATTTTTCCTCCATTACATTCTGCTTGGCTAAATTCCAAGCCCAAATCATTATCTTTGCAGTCTAAAGAACACCTGCCAACTTCCAGATGTCTTCTGGGTTTATCTTTTCGATAATGCATTATTATTGTGTCTACTCATTGTTACATATCAGTTTATCCTATATTTCAGTACTCTGAAGCCAAATGATTCCTCACTGTGTGTTAGGAATTCACGTTTGTGTTATGCAACTGTAATGAATGTAGATATATGTAATCGCCAATGTATTCACTGGTTTTGATGACTCCTTTGCTGTCAGTGAGCTCTATTACACATGGCATATTTCAGACTTATGTAACTTAATTTATCAATATTTTATGTAATTTAATCAGCAATATATAAATAATTTATTAATATGTCATATTTGGGAAGACATCAGGGTAAATAAAAATTTTTACAGTGTCTCTTGTACTTTCGTATATCTATTTACTCAATAGAAAAATTTTATATAACTGAAATTTATGTAGTTGAAACTGTAAGAATTATGCCCAACCTCATGTTTTGCTATATGCATGTCCCATGTTTGAATTCTATTTGCTGATAGTCTGCATTTTCACTAGTGATTTGAAATCTCTTCTAAGAAACTAATTACTGTAATAAAATGGCTTTTCTTGGGTTTTTGCTTAAGTTCCAATGACATTCAATAAGCCACTATCATTGTTGTAGTAGTTGTGACCCTGTAATAATTTTAGTATATATGTTTTGACACTGGGTTGTATATAGTTCAGATTGGCCTGAAATTTCACTCTAGAGCTGAGGATGGCCTTTATCTATAGATTCATATGCCTCCATTTCCTGAGTGCTAAAATTACTGGCATGTATCACCATACCTGTACTGTGTTCTCTTTCTGATAAGCCCTTCTGTATTGAAACATTGTAGGTTGAAATATGCTTAATGATCTCAACTTTCTAAAAATAATAGCTTAGCATCCAAGAGCATGTAAAATTTTAGCATTTCATTTCTAGGTTGCATGACTGATTGGCAGTTGTGGCATGCATGGCCATAGATACTGATTACCTACCACTAACTGTGGGAAGTCAGAATTGAAAGTGCACTTTCTCCTAAACACATGTTGCTTGTGCTCCACCATAAGCTGAAACAACTCAAGTGGAACCATCATTAATTAGAGACCCTATTTTCAATGACAACTGAACTAAGAAGAAATATCATTGTTCAGTAAGTGGTGGCTAGGCATAATAAGGAAGCCCCATCTCTCTTACTCTTCCAGAGCTAAGCTTTAGCAATACTTAGTGAAAAGCAGGATTTTAAAAAATTTGGAATGTTGCTTTGGAAACTGGGTGGATGATCCCTATGAGTTTGGTTTATTGCTCTGTTTCTAATTAAGATATCATGACTTAACAATGCATTGTACAGAATTTTTGAATAAATATTCCTTCATTTTCAGTACCCTGTTCATGATATTTGCATAAGTTTAAATGGTACTACTTTTAAACAAATGAAATAAGATGTATTATCTTTGTAAGTTTCATCTTCTTCATTTGAAAGGCAACAGAGGGAGGCCCGTATGTTGTCATAGCAGTGAAGAATCATATTTTTCTTTTAGAATGAAAACATCTTCCTTCCATGATTTTTCTTAGTCCAAATATGTCTCAAATTCTATAGATAGAGCCTCAGAAAAGAGGTAGGGTTGTTCAAACCATTGCAGATTCTACATAAAAATACAGGAATTGCACTATAGAATCCTGGTGAATCAGTCTTGGGATTATGCATGTTTATATTTAGTATTTCTTATTTTTAATTAAACTCATCATTATCTAAGAAATGCATTTTTTCATATTTAATATTGTGGACCAGTTTCTGTAAATGCAATTAAAAACAAAGACAAATAGGAAAAAACTCAAAATGGAAAGCTGTCAGCTGGTCCTTCTGCCCTTACCATTATATGTCAATAAAAACAAAATCATCCATGATGATCTGTGGCGATATTTTGTTTGTGCTTTAACAAATAAATCTTGTCTAAAGAACAGAGTGTGGAGCTAGAGGCCAAGAAGTAGTGGTACACACCTTTAATACCACCCAGCACTTGGGAAGAAGAAACAGGAAGTGATATGACTGGGTGTTGAGAGGAAGTGATAAGGTGAGGTGGAGACAGAAGCTCGGCCCTTTCAGGCTGAGGAGTTGGCAAGGTAAGAAGTGGCTGTGGCTTGCTCCTTGTCTCTCAAATCTTTCAGCATTTACTCCTAAATCTGGTTCAGGGTTTTTATTATTAAGACTAATTAGGCTTCATGCTACATCTGGCATCTAACTTGTGGGATACAAATTCATGAAAAAGCCACTTGCCTATGGCTTTGCAGCCATTGGTACAGGCTGGAACTGTGTGTAGCTGGAGTCACTACCCCGCCAGCTAAGTTTCTGTTACAGCCTATCTGCAGCAACCACTATAGGCTTTTGGGCTCCAAAAACTGCAGGAGTTAACTTCCCTATTGGTTTAAATATTAAGGCAACTCCATGTAGCTAAAAGGGAGGTTTATTTTGTGGGATAACTTAGAAGTGAAGGGATAGGTTACAGGGTCTGAGAAAGGTGTAGCGCAGTCTAGTGGTGGTCTCTGGAGAACTCTGCTCAGTCTATCTCCAGTGTCCAGGATCCAGTAACCAAGAGAGCCAGCCCATCCGGATCTTGGATCTACGGTCTTCAGGGGTCCTCTCTTGGCTCTACCTTGTAGGTGTGACAGTTACCGAAGCCTCAAAGGGGGTGGTACTTCCAGGTCAAAGCTGGAACGGCTACCTACTACACTTCCTCACATCCTCCTCCCCCCCCCCCCCCCCGTGCAGATGGCTGGTTCTTTGGCTTCTTCCTTTCTGGGTGGGTTGTGGGCTCTTCCTGGACACTGTCCTCGGGCTGGTACTACACTAGGTAACTAGGTAACCTTGAAATCTGTTTGGGCTTCTACTGTTCTAAGTAGAAGCAGTCAGCCTCACATCTAAATCTTCATCATTCGCAGATTTGGTGAGACAATTGGGAATTCGTAAAGAGGAAATTAATTTAAAAACATAGAATTAAAAAATGGGAAACACTATTACAATGGAGAGAGTTAGGTCTCTGTATGATAATATGCTGGACAGTTTGAAAATGGAGAAATTAAATGAGAGGATAATTAGTTTAGATGGGATTTACATAATGTCAATTATAAATGCTATCTGTTTGATCATTTTTGTTTTATCACTAAAAAAGTTGGTTAATATTAATGCCAAGATAAAAGTTTTAGAAAACTTATTAAGACAGATCATAGAGATATTCAGACCGAGGCAGAGGAAGTTAAAAGAGAATCAATCTCAGCATTGCATTATAAGGTTAGTGAGGAACAACTTAAGCTTTTCAAATAGCCAACATTAATTTATTCAGGCACTTTACAAGAACTGCAAAATGATAGATATCCCCAAGGCTGTGTAAGAGCTGAATGGGACACCTGTGCAAATGTTAGATTTGAGGAGATTCAAGGAAGCGATAGTCTCATGGCATGCATTCATCTTTTGTGCAGCAGATGTTGAACTTGTGGTCAACTTGTAATAGAATTTTCCCTCAAGATTGGAGAGATTTGGTTACCAGCAGTCTTGGAGCCTGGTCCTCAATTTCAGTGGAGGACCTTTTGGAAAGATGAGGCTAAGACCATTGAACAATGAGGTAGGTCTAGATGTATATAAATCTCCCAAGACCAACTTCTTAGAGAGGGAGATTATGCTAGTGTAGAAAGGCAATCCCTATATGATGACTACACCCTGACTTTATGTCATGTAACAGCCTTGAATGCTTGGGACAGAATTTAAGAAGTAGGAAAGAAAATTTAGTCATTTATTAAAGTTATACAGTGCCCAAAAGAAACCTTCACTGATTTCTTACAAAGACTGATTTCAGCAATAAATAGAATGATATCAAATTCAGAAGCTAGAGAACTAGTAATTGAATCTCTGGCTTTTGAAGATGCTAATGCACAATACAAAAGGGTAATTAGGGCATTAAAGGCAAGATCAGCACCCTTGGAGGAATGGATCCAAGATACAGTCAAAACTGAATCTCATAACCATGATGATGCTTGGATAGGAGGGGTGATTTCCAGAGGTTTGATGGAAGGTTGAAATGTCAAGTGTTTCAATTTTGTTAAACAAGGTTACTTAAAAAGAGATTGTAGACAGGGCATTCCTAGAAACAAGGTTTTTTTTTTTTCTTTAAAAATAATCCCAACAGAATGCCCCTCCTTTCTGGATTATGCAAAAGGTGTGGCAAAGGCAGACATTGGACTAATGAATGTAGATCAACAAGGGACAGATAAGGTAAGCTTTTGCTTTTGGGAAATGCCTTGAGGGGCTCATGCAGGCCCCCATCTCAATTTGGATCAGTCATTTCCTGTCATCATGGAGGAAACTCCTTCCCAGAGCAATTAGAGGACCTAATGCCTATTATAAGAAACCATACTGCTCTGGATGATAGAACAGCTATAGAAGAGACAACAAAAAATTCAGGAGAAACCATAAAGTAAATATTTTGGCAAACTTCTATAAATGAACAAAGACCAAAATTAAAGATATGAATAAATGACATTGTCATTGTAGGTCTTGGAGACACAGGTGCAGATATAACAATAATTGTACCAGAATCTTGGCATCCAAATTGGCTTCTTCATAAGGTAAATGTTCAGCTTTTAAGGATTGGAACATTATCTCAGGTAAAACAGAGCATGAGATGGGTCGAATGTATAGAGCCAGCAGGAGAGAGAGGAAAATTAAAGCCATATGTGGCTAATATAGCAATGAATTTATGGGGACATGATATATTACAACAATGAAATACCCAGATTAACATTCCTCCTATCTCAGAAACAAACCATAAATTAACTTATGTTTCTGGGAAAAATTTTAGAAGGTGCCGGGCAGTGGTGGCACACACCTTTAATCCCAGCACTCAGGAGGCAGAGTCAGGCAGATCTCTGTGAGTTCAAGGCCAGCCTGGTCTCCAAAGCGAGTTCCAGGAAAGGCGCAAAGCTGCACAGAGAAACCCTGCCTCGAAAATAATAATAATAATAAAAAAAATTAGAAGGTAGTATAAAGAACAGTCATTGACCATTCAGGTTGTACAAGAATAGGGAAAAACTGCTACTGATCTTTCAAAGGCACCAGCATCCTTACCTTTAAAATGGTTGATGGTTTTTTCTAGATCCATCCATTTGCCTGCAAATCTCATGATGTCATTGTTTTTCTCTGCTGAGTAGTATTCTGTTGTGTATATGTACCACATTTTATTTATCCATTCTTCAGTTGAAGGGCATCTAGGTTGTTTCCAGGTTCTGGCTATTACAAACAATGCTGATATGAACATAGCTGAGCAAGTGCCCTTGTGGTATGATTGAGCATTCCTTGGGTATATGCCCAAGAGTGGTATAGCTGGATCTTGGGGGAGATTGATTCCCAATTTTCTAAGAAAGCACCATATTGATTTCCAAAGTGGCTGTACAAACTTTCATTCCCACCAGCAGTGGAGGAGAGTTCCCCTAGCTCCACATTCTCTCCAGCATAAGGTGTCTTCAGTGTTTTTGATCTTAGCCATTCTGACAGGCATAAGGTGGTATCTCAGAGTTGTTTTGATTTGCATTTCCCTGATAATTAGGGATGTTGAGCAATTCATTAAATGTCTTTCAGCCATTTGAGTTTCAAGGCTGGATAAAGCACAGGGACAAATAGTCAAATGAATGGAAACACATGAACTATGAACCAATGGCTGAGGGGCCCCCAACTGGATTAGACCCTCTGAATGGATGAGACAGTTGATTGGTTTGATCTGTTTGGGAGGCATCCAGGCAGTGGGATCGGATCCTGTGCTCATTGCATGAGTTGGCTGTTTGAAACCTGGGGCTACATGGATGACATCTTACTAGCTGATTCAAATGTAGATACTTTAGAGAAAATGTTCAAAGAATTAAAGAAAATTTTGTCTTGTTGGAGATTACAAATTGCCCCTAAAAGAATACAAAGAGGAAATTCTATTGATTATTTAGGATATAAAATAGGTCTAGAAAAATTTAGACCCCCAAAGGTGCAAATTAAGAGAGATCAATTGAGGACTCTTAATGACTTTCAAAGATTGCTATGAGATATTTCCCATCTATAGACCATGACTGGAGTAGAAAAATCAAGAACTGATTAATCTGTTGAAAATCTTAAATGGTGACAAGAACTTATATAGTCCAAGAGAATTATCAGCTAAAGATGAGAGAGAATTGACTTTGGTGGAAAAGAAATTGCAGGATGAACATACAGTTCATTTGGATCCAGAGCTTGATTGTATTCTAGTTATTTTACCCTCTATGCATTCTCCTACAGGAATATTAATGCAGAGGGAGGACATTATCTTAGAATTGATCATTTTACCATATAAACAGAGTAAAAAACTTTAAACTTATGTGGAAAAGGTCTCTGAGTTGATTTTAATAGGAAAATTGAGACTTTGTCAATTAGCAGGAATAGACCCAGCAGAAATTGTAGTACCTTTTACTAATGATGAAACTGATAAATTATGGGCAGAAAGTGAAACTTGGCAAAGAGCTTGCAGTAATTTTTTTTTGGAGAAGTTAACAACAAATATTCCTAAAGCAAGAGAATTCAGTTTATAAAGAGAACTAACTGAATCTTTCTTCACATTTTGTGTGAATATCAATATCTGAAGCCTCTACATTCTGTGCTGATACAAATAAATTAGGAGAAGCAGGTTACGAATCAGAAAATTTAAGTAAAGTGACTCAAAGCCCTTATGATTCTGTTCAAAAGTCAGAATTACATGCGATTCTGGTGGTATTAATGGATTTTACAGAACCTATTAACATAGTTACTGACTCTCAATATGCAGAAAAAGTTGTTCTACACATTGAAACTGCTGGATTTATTCCTGATGAGTCAGGATCAACTCAGTTATTTATTCATTTACAAGAAATAATAAAGAATAGGAATCATCCCTTATATATAACACACATCTGCTCCAATATGGATCTGTCAGGCCCTGTAGCACAAGGTAATGAAGAAATTGATCAGATATTGATAGGAAATGTGCTGGAGGTCTCAGAAAGTCATAAAAACATCATGCCAATAGCAAGGGTTTAAAAAAGGATTTTTCCATTACTTGGCAACAAGCCACAGAAATTATAAGAAAATGTCATACTTGTTCTTTACACAACCAAACTCTACTACCTGCAGGAAGTAATCCAAAGGGTACTAAAAAGAATGAAATCTGGCAGATGGAGGTGTTTTATTTTGTAGAATTTGGAAAATTAAAATATGTACACCACACCATTGACACCTATTCAGGATTTCTGTGGGCAACTGCTTTGAGTTCTGAAAAGGCTGATTCTGTAATCACACATTTGCTAGCAATTATGACCATCATAGAAATACCTGTACAAATTAAGACAGACAATGCTCAAGCATATCTCTAGTAAAATGAAACAGTTTTTTGCTTATTACAATATAAAGCATATTACAGGTATACCACACAATCCTATAGGGCAAGCAGTTATAGAAAGATCAAATCAACCTCTAAAGGATATGTTAAATAAACAGAAAGAGGTGATAAAGACCCCCAGAAATAGATTACATAATGCTCTATTAACTTTGAATTTTCTCAATGCTAATGGGAAAGGAACAACAGCTGCAGAGAGACATTTGATAATAGAAAAAACTATGAAATTAAATCAGCCTGTATACTATAAAGATACACTGACCTCAGAATGGAAACCAGGATATGTGTTACGTTAGGGAAGAGGTTTTGCTTTTGTTTCCTTAGGAGAAGAAAAGCTATGGATATCATCAAAACTGATAAAGGTTCAATTTGAACAAGAGAGACCTCTTAATTAGAAGAGATGATAGTTCATCAACCAGCATGACCATTCAATTTTAACTAACTTATATGACTAACAAATACTTTTCATTTGATCAGATGTAACTTACCAAAAGGGAACCTCCCCAAAATTAGGGTTGGGGAAGGGTTTTATTTTTTTCTTTCCAGGAGAATGAAGGCATCCAGCTAAGGAATCTGAAGACCACTGGACAAATGAGACATGTGAAGAAAAAGGACAAATCATCCAGAAAAAAAAATGTACCAAGAAAAAGAGTAAGTTGGCCTATTGATATATCACATTTTCAACAGGATAAAAATTTTAGAAATCTTCCTAAATGCTTATTTCTGTTGCTCTCTACAGACACATAAAGCAAATGATGTTTTTGTAGTCCCAGTCCAATTAAAAATTAAAGCTGACTTTGGAGTTGGAGTGTGGCTCTCTCGTTCTCTAAACCCAAGCATGCATGTTAAAGTATCCCCTTCTCTCAACCCAAGCATACTTGTCAAAAATCCCTGTCTCATGTCAGAAGAGCCACCTGATATGGGACAGGCAGAAGAAAAGCAAAAATTAAGGAACTATTTTATTGCCATTAATTTCATAGTCTTTTGGTTTTATTTTAACTCTTTAGAACTTTTCTTAAAGTATACTATTATCCCAAAACTTATAAACCATATATATGTTAAACTTTTTGTCATGATATTAATGGTCATATAGAATACTAATTCTAAAAAAGTTTTCATCTAGTTTTCTGTACATAATTTCAGGTTTGAGTCTCTATTAGGAATTAAGTTTTGTACTCTGGGTGTACTTGACAAATGCTGATCCCTTAATGTCTTTGAGATCTGCTGCATATGACATTTAAAATGCCTAAGTTTTTAGCAGTGAACCATGACCATGCCTAACAGTGACCTTTGAAGTCTCTGAAAGGATGATGGGGTCCTACAATGATGATTCCATATGGGCTATGATAATGCCACTAAGGTGAAAAACATCACCCAAAGATCAGCTTTGGATGGCAAACTGCTCAGGAGAATTTTGAGGTGGCTAGCTGAGATGATCCAGTCTCACACTTTCCCATTACACAGAGACTGGACAACAAATGATACAGCTAACTCTCCCACGACATGACAGTTAACCCAATTTTTTCTTTTCAGGGTCCCCTAAGGATGCCATCACCTCCAGACAGTAGGAAGTAAACTTAAGAATATGATGTCCACATTCCCAAGAGGTGGGGTGGGTGGTTTTTGATCTTTCTATGAGTTATGGATATTTGTCATCATTTAAGGTGGTTGGTTATAAGTTGTTATTGGTAAGGGTCAGTAAAAAATCTCAACAATGGAGTTTAGATATAGGGTTCTTGTTTTGAAAAGAAAAAAAGGGGATACAGGTATGATAGGATATAAGGGTAGATTATTGAATATACTCTGAAAAGAAACAGGGGGGATATACAAATAGGATAAAAAGGTAGATTATTGAATTTATTTTTATACCAAAAAAGCAACTACTATTTTTAAATATTTTACATTGATATGGATCTTTGTACATTGATGCAAAGTTGAGATTATTTTTCTTAGAACATACTGCATGTACATTTCTAATTTTGTTCAATTAATTTAACAATGTAATATAAATTTCTAGTCCTTGAAATTTATTATTACCAACTATTGAGGATAATAAAGAAATGCAGGTTAGTAACTAGTCACCTATTACAACTAAACGTGTAGTCATATTAGGAATGTTTTCAAAGTTAAACAGAGATACATTTTAGATGGATAAGTCATCTTTAAACACTTCAGAGAGCTACAATACTTGGCATTTAAGATGTTTTAATAACATAGGTTCTTTTTTTTCATACGACAATGAAACATGTCTACTCCTGGCAGCACGAATGTACTTCAGAAAAGATGATAGGCATTGAAGAAACTTGACATGGAGTTTACTTTTTTTGTGGCAAAAGTTAGCCACTGGGCAAGAAAGTGCTCTTGCCTCTACTGCTGACAGTATGTTGTCCAAAATGAACAAGGAGGACACAAAAGAAAGGACAACTTTGCCAGACAAGGTAGGACAGTTCTTCAGAAAATCCTTCTTCACAAATAAGTCTGTCAGATATTCTAGGCCTGTAGGCCAAAGATAAGATGCCCTAATGTTGCAAAGGCACCTTGGGTGACTGTCCAGGCAGCCAGCTGTTTCTGACATTGCTCAGTTTTTTTGGAAGTCATTTGCTTGCACTTTCTGCTTACTCTGGTAATATTATTTCCTTCTCAGGTCTCTGATAGAGTTGAAGACTTTATAGTTATAGTTATAGTTTTCCTTATTACCAGATTCAGAAAAGAAATTCCCTAAAGAGGTATAAAGTGTAAAGGTTGAGACACATTAAAAGTTTTGGTAATGCAAGTTAGGATAGAAAGTGAATTATGTACAACATTTTGGACTCATGAAGATAGGATAGATATGGACTATTTTCTCTGAATTTGTCAATTGTTCATGAACTAGACATTGTTGATGTATTTATTGCCTGTATATAACTATGTTATATATAGTTATTGTCCTTATTGTATATGGTTTTTCTTATATTAGTTATAACCTTCTTTTTTTATTTTAGACAAAAAGGAGAAATGTGGTGATATTTTGTTTGTGCTGTAACAAATAAATATTGCCTGAAGATCAGAGTGCAGAGCTAGCCACTAGAAGCCATGCATTGGTGGCACACACCTTTAATCCCAGCACTTGGGGAGGATGAAGCAGGAAGTGATATGGCTGGGTAGAGAGAGGAAGTGATAAGGCGGGGTTGAGACATGAGCTTGGCTCTTTCAGGCTGAGGATTAGGTGGAGGTTAAGAAGTCTCTGTAGTGGCTGGCTTCTTTACTGATCTTTCAGCATTTACCCCTATATCTGGTTCCAGGTTTTTCTTATTAAGACCAATTAGGATGAGAGAGAGAGAGAGAGAGAGAGAGAGAGAGAATACATATATTTGTGTGTATATATGTATATATATTCTCACATCACACACACACACATATATACTTACATGGACACATGTAAACATACTTTAATATGCAAGGTCATTCCTGGAATTTCATGGATTGACAAGATTAGGGACTCTATAGGCCTCTTCCCAAATAAAGTAGCTATACTTAGAAAATGAGAAGAATGTGACCTATTGTGCACGTGCACATAAACACATGTGCTCAGACACATGTTGCCATTTATCTAGGGGTTTAACTGTTCCTAGCTGTTTTCCATGTTGTTTTATGTACCTTTGCTTACTCACTATCAGAAACCCTGAAATAAGCCATGGTGGAGGGAACTCCTTGGTCTCTGTTGCTACCAGATCTTCCTTTCTCTGTAAGCCCAGGCTCAAACAGTTTTCTTCATTATCTGGAGTTTTGACTTTAGAGCTAAACCTTGAAAGACTAGGGTAAAGAGAACTCATTCATGGAGCATCACTGTCAGCCTTCTCTGGTGGCAGCACAAACAGCTCTGCTCCAGATCTCATGCATGCTGGAACTGTTACACATTGAGATAATCCAGACTCTGCTTGAGATGTGGTCCTGAAAGCCTGGAAGTTCATCTTGTCATTGCATTTATTATCATTAATTTTCTGATTCTCTAGTCTTCCAAGAATTTTGTGAGTTATGTAGATAGTTCTATAAATTATTTTCCTATTTGAAAGTATCCTTAGAAACATTATGTTACTTCAGGTAAGAACCTCACAGAATCGAACTTTAAAAATGGCATAATACATATAACTTTCTATTTTTAAAAACTTTGACTTGTCACTTTGTTTTAGTTAACTGTCTTATCTTCAGATTATTTTCTTTCTCTGCCTTTCATCCATTGAGAAGATGCCTGCAATGTCAGAGCTTCTCTGTTTAGTCATTGGGCACATTCAGGCAGTGGTTTTCATTTATTTACAGGGTAGTTTACATCACACCTTACAAGATTCTGTCAGTATTTCAACCTTAGGACATGTGCTAAAATGATATTTGCTGAACATTTCTGCTCCTTTTCCATTCATGGATTTACTGCCTTTAATGAATTTGTCATTACAAATTTAAAGTTATAAACATAAACTGTAAAGTGTATATGTTCCTCCAGTAAATAGCTAAGTTGTCTTTTGCTTTCATATCTACAAATCTCTGTAGCATTAGAGTTTTATGGGTAGAATATTATCAACAACATTATATTTGAAGCCATTTCCCACTCTATTATCTTGAATTAATATTTTGTGCTAAGAATGACTGTCAAGTTAGCTGTGACCTACATGCTTTCTGATCACCTGTAAGTTCCATGGGAGCCTCTGTGTCTTTGTTTTGTAAACAATAAAAAGAAGAGAGTACCCTTGTGTATTTGAGTTGCTGATATCATATGATAATTCATCAAACAGAACATTAGAGCATATTTTTCTAGCATCTATCAAAAGTCAAGGGGAAATTTATTTTTCTTGGGTTTTAGAAGAAAGCACAAGTGGTCTGCACACTTCTTTTCCCACCATTCTCCTCCACACACCCTTCCTCAATACTACCATGGCATAAGGATTATGCAGTCTTAAACTAATCATCTCTGATTGTGATCTGCTTTGAGTGAGCAACACCAGGTTCAGAAGGTAACACTGTGTTTAAATGCAGCTGTCTTCTGCAAGATTGGTATAACACCACATTTACTTTTTGCCACTGTAACATTCAATGCTAATTTAACTCAGCTCATAAAACAATGGCAACCAGAATAGACACATTCCCACTGACCGTCATTGATTGAATCAACTGAGCGGTTCTCATTAGTTGGTACTGTGTGTCCTTATCCAGCCAGAACTCTGTGACTGCATCTTGTTCTTGTCAACCCTGCCAGTGTCACCATGCAGCATCACTTTGAATATCTTGATTTCCAACTTTGGGCTATTTTCTCATTGTCAAATGTGTAATTAAACATATTCTGTGCCATTAATTCATTAAATGAATTTGTTGAATACCTGTGATGGGCTAGCTATTGTTTTATTGATTGGAAATATATTGTGGACCATGCCTTCTTTCCTTATGTGGTTTAAATTCTGCTGGTGAAAGCAGATTGTGAACTACTCAATAAGTGTATTGCTTACCAAGTAGTAGAAAGTGCTGTTAGATTGGTAAGACTCAAGCTGAGACAATGAGGTTGTCCTCTTGGTGGTATAACTAGGGGAGGTCTAACGGATCAGATGTCATTAGAAGGATTCTAGGAAGGAGATGATAGAAGGCTTAAGTGTGAAATGGATAGTCAAGGAGAAAGATCTGCAAGTTGCAGTGTCCATAAGCAGGAATGTAAGTGATATGTTTATGTTTGATGAGCAGATCATCTAGGCAGAATAAGTGTCACAAGAGGTAAGGCTGCACATGTGTGATGAGAGTAACCACAGGAACTAATCAGCCCCTTCAAACAGACATTTTCAAGAAGAACGAGAAACCACTATAATATAATAAGCCCCCTCCCAATGCCTAGTTAAGCATACAAATATTAAACTGTGTTTAAAATGTACTGTGGTACTGCGCTCCATGAGATGACATTTATTTTGGGATTTCCCAGTACAACTTAACAGTCAAAGCATAGCAGGAAGTAATAAAACCCTCCTACCATATATGGGGATGGAGGCTCAATTCGATGAGCTATAGGCAGGTTTACAACAACAGCCAGTTTATTAAAGTTGATTAGAAGGTTGTGTATGCCAAATAGCAGGACAGATAGCTTCCTAAACTGCTGGGACCATAGCAGCTTTCCCCTCAAAACTACCTTACTCTCCCTTAATCCCCTGTGATGGAGCACTCACGCCTAGGATTTTTACTCCCTCATATTTTTTTTCTCTAAGTTGTCATGCTGTAGAATGTTCTTTGCTCCTTCTAAAAGTCTCAAACCTGCCTTTTAATTAATTAATTGATCTATTCATTTTTTTGTGATGATGTTGAGATTTGAGCCCAGGGTCTGATACATGGTAGATAAAGTGCTCTCACATAATCATCCCCATTATTGATTCTAACTCCCCCTTTCTTCAGTTCCTACAGTCACTAACTTCTCAGGCTCAAAGATCAATAATGGAACTTTTATCTGCTAAGAACTTCATAATGCACTGAATTCTCACTCTTTTATCTTGTTCTCAAAGATGTTTCTGTGTGAGGCTCAGAACTATATATATTTTGATGATTAATAATCTCAACATAAGAAATTACAGTAACTGCCGTAGCTAGTGACCAGGATGTACATGGGTTTCTCAGACTCTGTTCTGTCTACTGTTTTCATTATTTAAACTTGTTTGATGGCTTGTGACTCCTGTTGAGTTCCCTAGAGTCCCTGAAATAAGTTTGATAGCTATGATGACTAGGAGTTTGGGATCAGACACACAATTTGTGTGAATATAAAAACTTGTGTTTTTTTAGAACTTCTATTTCTGGCAAAATACACATTTGTCTTTTTACTATTATTTCTTTTAAACATTAATTATACTTATTTAATATTACTTTTTCTGATCTTAAATATTGTACTACTCCAAGACTATATTTGCTATTAGTGAATTACTTAGGGGTAAATGGATGTGATATTCTAATGTCTTTCAAATGTTTAAAATCAAAGGTGGGGAAAGAGAGTGAGAGAGGAGAGGAAAGGGGATGAGAAATCCATATTACAAGAAAAAGAATAATAAAAGTGTCTAAACATAATCTGTTGGTAATTTTGAGAAAAGGGTTTTACATGAGTTACAAATTTCACTTTCGCAACTTGTTTCGTTTGAAAATATATAAATATATAAAAGTTATAAAAATGTACTATATTTAATACATCAAGTAGCTTCACCCACCTCTTGCAATGTAGAACAGCTGAGCTCTCTTTGTAGTCTCTAGTATAAAAATGTTGAATATGTAGAATATCTACCAAACATGTTTCATCTGAAATTAATCAAGTTTTCTGCTTTGATTCTATGCTGCAGGAAATCTGGGAGACAAACTAGCAAATGAATGACACACTGAGGAAAAAGATGTCAAAAGTCAGAAATTGGAATACTCACTTGGAAAAAGTGACCTAATCTTCAACAGCCTAACTTATTTAGGTATGGGTCTGTTTCATGTTAAATTTGTCTTATGAATATAAGAAAGAATAGATAATTTTTAAGCGATACAATAGTAAAAATTTGGAAAATCTGCATAGGGAGTTGTCATTAAATTATTGTAAGAATTATTGTTAATTTTATTTTGAGCTCCAATAAAATTACATTTATAAGGGAACCTTTAAATTGGATTTTCATTATATTCTAGAAGAACATAAAACTACTTAGAGGCATCTATTGTAATGTCTGAAATTTAATTAGTACCTTTCAGGTAAATTGATCTAAATATGGAAAATAATAGTAAGTTTTAGATTAAAGTGATTGCTATATGAATTAAACTACTCCTAAAATTCTGTATGGTTAGGTGTCTGTAATATTTTCTAGAATAGCGTGAGGTGAAATAACAGTGAGCTGTTAACCTAAGCTGACTGGTGAATATTAGCTTTGGTTGATGAAGAAGTCTGAAGACAAGCATTTGCAAAATTACAATCACAAACCAACAAGGTTGGTAGACATGAGTTAAAATTAGACATAGGAAGGCACAGGGAAAATAGAGTTATCAGTACTCATCAGGTCAGAGACACAGTTGTAAATTATAATATGCTCTCAAAGTAGAATACACACTTAACATGAATTCAGATTTTCTCCTTTCCCACCTGTGTATTTTGATAATGAAAGAATCATATTGAAAGAGAAGGGATAACAGCTTTTATAGGAGTGCAATTTGTTTCTATCATTTTTGCAGGAAAATAATTCTCCCTAATCAAAAAAAAATGACAAGAAGAGTCACAGGTCACTGACTGACAAAGTAGGAAGTTAAGAAAAGTGTTCTGAAGACAGAAAGGGCTTCAAATTGGAGAGCAGAGCAGAGCAGAGCTGACTTCCTTTTAGCCAGAGAGTTGGATCACGAAGGGGCTTTATTTTTATTTCATTCGGATACCTTGTCAAAAACAAAATATGGCAGCTTGCAAGCCCTCTTCTTTCTGAGATATGTTTACTGGTTATGCGTAGCTGCCATCCTTCATCAAAAAAGCTCTCTTTGTGGCAAGAGCCAGAATGCCAGAATGTGCAACAAGACCAGAACAATGACAGTATCAGTAAACATGTTAATGCCAAAGGGGAAAGGCTCATGGGGCTCCACCCCTAGACAAAGAACTACAGGTGACCAGTGCCTAGGGAGGGAGGGTGAATCAGCCCCTTAATTGTTTGCTTCTCCAATAAAAAAATGTCCCAATACAAACTCTGACACCATATCCACATAAGCAACAATACTGATTCAGACAATTGCATTTATATACTTATGCATATTTACACATATGTACTAATAATAATCAAAAGAAAAAGAGGCTAACAACGTGAGATAGGTGGAACATGGGAGTGGTTGGAGAGACGGTAGCCGGGAGGGGCAGGAGGGAGGAAAGAAGGTAGCAGATGAGTACTATTCCAATTAAAACCATCTTTACAAGAGCATTAGAGATACAGAACTATGATGATGGGACCACAGTAGCACTTAAATGGTAAAAGGTTCAAGTTTTCAGTAAGAAAGATGAAACTTTGAGGACATTTTGAAGAATTTTATGGTTGCTGAGAAGGAGGTATGAGCTTAAATTTCCATGTGGAGTCTCCCAGTGTTATTGTGGAAATAAAGTGATTTTTCACCATGCCAGAAAGTTTTTTTTTTTGAAATTAAAAAGGAGAAAGTGTATATTCATGATAATATACTTATATATTCATGAGTGGTATTTTCAGTAGTCATACAGATAAGATTGTGAATACCAAGAAAAAAAATAACATCTGAGATCATTTAAAATCTGCCAGCAAACAATTACCACTGAGGTAGAAAATTTAAACAAAATGAAATTTATTCCCATCTAGCTATTTGCTGAAAAAAATATAATCTTTACAAACATTAAACATTTGAAGAAACGAAAGGAAAGTTACATACCAATAAACACTAGAAATAAAGGATCATACCTTAGAGTGATACATAGATCTTGTCAAATAGAGAGTTAATAAAGAATTTTTGTTTATTTGTTTTTTTAAGACAGAGTTTTTCCATGTATCATTGGTTGTCCTGGAACTCTCTCTGTATAACAGGCTGGCCTTGAATTTAAGGAGCTCTGCCTGCTGCTGCCTCCCAAGAGCTAGGATTAAAGGCCAGCAGGATTTTTTTTAATTGAAGTTATTTTCTAAGGAAAGTGGTTGACATCTATGTAGTACAGTAATGCTATAAGCTGATCATTTTGGATGCTCTAGAAAGGTGTAATGTAGAGGGAGTAAGAGGAGTTGTGAAGATAGCCCAAGTGCTGAACAGAGCATGAGGACCTAAGTCCAAAGAGTCAGATGTGGTGGCATGCACTTGCAGACCCAGTACAGAGATGGCAATGACGGGCAGCTCTCTGCGGCTCATTCATAAAATCTGTTATCTTTTCTGTGAAAGGTTAAGATGATGACACAAAACTAGGTGAGTATGAATTGTATGGTTAAACCGCAGGTTCCAAGTTGGCTTGGAGGAAGGCAGTATATCTCACATGATGTCAATGTCAGGAAAAAAGGAGGGAAAAACACAGAGTGGGCATTTTCATCTGGTTTCAAGCTCAGGATATTTGTGGTGAGGTAACTGTGATCACTACTACAGAAAGCTGGATATAAATGTTTTTAAGATTCCTGGATTGTTTCTAATTTTGCTATTATAAATGAACCTAGCTTTGGGCATTTGAATACTATCTCTAAGGATACCTCATATTTTTCTTCATAGATTGAATTATTTTATATGTCAATTTTTATTGTTTCTCATATTTGGAAATATCAGTTAATGTTTTTATGTGGTTCTTATATCGTATTGGCTATCTTTTGGAATATCCTACTAATTTTTCTATACACAAAGATAATTTTATTTTCTTTGTACTCTACAGTCATTTCTTTTTCCCACCTGTTTACAGTGGCTACAAATTATAGATTGGTACTGAGGAATGAGGATGGGATCCTTACTTCCTTGGTCCCAGTCTCAGAATTCTGTTAACCATAAAACATGTGAGAGATTTATTATTTTCGTATTATGTTTTGCTTTGTATGTCCTTTACCTTTTCAGAATTTCCTTCTATTTTAGTCTGTGGAGAGATTTTATAAGGAGAAAATGGTGATTAAGTTTTTCTTAGGTATGATCTCACTATGTAGCTCTGGCTGGCCTGGAACTCCCTATGTGAATCAGATTGGCCACAAACTCATACCTTTTGGAATTAAAGGCATGCAGCACCACACCAAATGACTGTGAATTTTACCATTTTTGTTATTATGCTGTTTATATGTTTTCCTTTTCTTCTTAGTAATATGGTGAATTTTACCAATTCTTTGTTTATACTGCTAACTCAACTTTCTTCAAATAAACCTGATTTAACTGGAACATATTGTCCTTTCTATTTATCATAGAATTTAACTTTCTATCTTTTAAAAAAATATTCCATCATCTTCATGAGTTGTATTGATCTGTGATTTTTTCCCCTTGTAATGCTCTCCTTGGTTTTCTGTAGACTACCACTACTGCTGGACATGCTGTCTGATGTTTCAATAAAGGAGCCTAAACAAAACGATTTTCTCATCATCTGAATCATTCTTGATAATTGCTATACAAGTCCTTTCCAACATCTCTCATATGAACAAAATAGATCATGTCTAATTAACAGCGAGTTGAATTTTATTCTGTGCCAATTCCAATTCACCTCCCATTATTCTCTTGGTAGCGAACTGCTTCTTTTGGTCACATCCCCTCTGCAGAAAGCATGGTATGAGTCTGGAGTGCTATCAAAAAATACAGATGCCCAGGTGCACCCTGCCCCTGCTCTTTACCTTGCTGCTCTCTCCTCAGAGTGGACTATGATCTCCTTGCTGACTGCCATGCTGGAGTAAGAGGTCTAGTGCAGTGATTCATTTGTTATGTTTGTTCCTCAACCACTGCCTGCTTAAGCCTAAAGGTTATCTGACAACTCAAAATACACAGCACACTTAAGCTTGAGCACCATGGCTGCATATACTCCCAATGTGCCCAACTCCTCCACAAAATGGCTTGCCAACCTCAATCTGCCTATACTATGGAAGAGAGTTTCTTCTTTTCTTAGTGATCGAGGTTCCATTATGTCACAAGGATTTGCTGAAAATTCTTCAGTATTGTGTCGATCAAAACCATTCTTCCAAGGATGTATGACTTCCAGCCTTGTACAAGAACACCTCATCCATGATGCCATTTTCCTATTTACACCCTTGGATGGTTAATATTGATTATCAGCATGACTACATCTGAGATCAATTAGGAGATAAAGTAATGACTATACTTATGGGAGATTATCTTGACTAAGTTACTTGAAAGAGAGAAAAATCTCCCTAAATGTTGGTGGCACCTTCATTTGACAGCCAGATGAAAGGAAGTCGGATGGAAAAGCTTTGATTGCTTTTGTTCATTACCTTCAATGTCCTGCTGATGAGTTCATCTACCCCATTGCTGCTGTCGCTGTCACTGCTGCTGCAACCCCTGCTGCATTTTTACACTGATGTATGAATCTAGTGTCAAAAAACGGACTGAAGACCAGTAGCTCTCCAAGAATCCCCGAGGCATTAAGAATCAGTCTTCCACTACTGTGCATTCATCTGAGATTTTGTTAAACTCTACTATTAAGGTGAATATTTGCCTGTATTAAACTTTTTCTGTTCAAATTTAGTCAGAATTTTCTTTGACTGTATTGTTTTTGAAAATGTAATTTACCCCCTCATGTTGATGCCAAGTTCCATTGAAAAGAATGTCTTCAATGCCAAATAATTTATTATCTCATGAAAAGCTCTAAAAGTTAAAATTCTGTTTCTCATGAAATGTTTAACTCATAATATCTAAATAGTAAGTTTTTAAATATAGTCTTATAAGACCAAAACGATGAACATGTTAGCTAAATCAACCCAGAATGCAGCTGGCAAGAGCAGAAAGCAGGCTCCACATCTGGTGCAGGTGTCTGCACCTTGACAGCACTTGCACCCTGAAATGAAAAGATGAATGTTGGTCTTTTCAGACTGAACAACTTTTGTTCTTACTTGTTCTTCCTTGAAAGCTTTATCTTTATTCAGGAAAGGAAAGCACTGTGCCATATAAATCCCTCTGTACCTTACACGCAGATTTTCAGGATTCTACTCTACCTTGGCAATGTTGCATGTTAATATATTTTCCACATTTTGAATGGATCCTAAAATTTCTTCGTTTGTTACATATGTAAAATATAAACATCTGATGGCAGCACCTATGAGAGATAATAGGTAATATTCAATTGTATTCTACAATAGAACTGTATCCCCTTTAAATGCACGCATATACTGAGGCCCTCATTCCCAGTCTTAAAGTATTTGGAGGCAAGGTCTTTAGAGGCAACTAGATTTACATACCTCTGAGGCTAAGATCATCCTGAAAGCATTAATGTCCATATAAGAAAAGACCATAAAATTTGTTCTCTTTCTCTATCATGTGACAATATACCATGAAGGTGTTGTCAATAAATGTGGAAAATGTCCCAAATCTGGAGCTGATTCAAATAGAGAATTGCACATGCTTCTCTAACTCATAGAGTTGAGAACTGCTTGTTAATAACCGTGGGCAAAAAGTTAATATTGTTGTCAGTTGTTCAGTGCACCTGGTGTGTGGTAGTCCGTTTCAGTAGCTATGATACATCATGATATGATCACATTGAATCAAAATCTGCCTCTTCAAAGTTTCTTCTAACCCATCTTACTTGTTTTTCCCAAGTTACATGTATGATGCCATTGAAATGTGGAGGACTCTAAGATGCTAAATGATCATCAAAATTAAATGTTTTTTTGACAGATATGTCTCTATGTTTTTTATTATGTTGTTCAAGAAGATGTTGACATAAGAGACATCTAGAAAGAGAGTTGGCTTACACAGGGCTGATCAGAAGTATGACTGGATTCATCTTATTGCTTGGCCTTAGAGAAAGAAATTAATGTGACAGCTGTGGGAAGGAGTTTATTTATTGAAAACAAACAAGCAAAAAGACTTAATACCAGATAGCAATGACATCTTTAACGATGTTGGAAATTACAGTTACAAAGAAATTCCTACATAGAGGATAGTAAGGAAGAATCTGTTAAAACAGTGTTAGGTTTATTTTTGTGGCCTCATATACATTGCTATATGTCTATATACATATATAGTATTGAAGTAAAATAATGCAGGGAAATTTGGCCATGTTTAATACACTTAAGGACATACTCACCATACTGAGCTATGACTCTCTTCAGTGAATAGCGTATGTCACATTCTTGTCCATAACAATCATAAAAATCTGGCACCATCTGAAACAGTAACAGCAGCTCAGGGGATCAATAGTGGTTGATGCTCACAATAGATCCTACTCAAACAATATGGATGACAATTCTAAACACTTGTTTATTGAAACATCCTGACAGAAATACATGAGACATTTTTCAGAAACTCTACAAAGTTTAAGAACCAGAGGGCTGGTGGACACCAAGGAAACAAGGCTTTCTAAACACAACAGGGTAGATGAGCATATGAACTCACAGAGACTGTAGCAGCATGCATAGGTCTGCACCAGATGGGGGCTTAGAGCTGAAAGGAGAAGTGGACACAAGCCCCCATCCCTAACCCAAAAGCTATCTCCAATTGATAATCACTTGCAGATCAAAATTTAGTTTTCTCTAAAGGCGTTTCACTGGGAAGTCAAACTACTCTTAAGGATAGGCTACATGCCCAGTAGTATATGGCAAATAGAAAACAAACTCAGTGACATCCTTGAGGATACCTTGTCTCAGAATGTTAAGTCATGTCTTTCTCTTTTTCTTCTTTTAAAAATCTTATTTGTGAGATAATTTATTTAAACCCTACGGTTCCTTTGTGTACATATTACAGCTTCTTGTTTTTGTTTTTATGGGATTCCTGAGTATGTGAATGAGTGGGTCTGGTTTCTATGGCTCATGTTCCTTTTCTTAGGCTCTTTTGCTTCTTTCTTCTCTTTGTTTGTTTTGTCCTATTCTGATGTGTTTGTTTTTTGTGTTAACATTATATAATATTAAATTATATTATAATATATATTATTATTCCATATATGCCCAATTGTTTTCTAATGCAAGACAGAAAGGTGGTAGACCTGGATGGCAGGGGAGAGGGGAAGAACTGTGAGGAGAAGTGAGAGGAACTGTAATCAGAATATATTTTATGGAAAAAAATCTGTTTTCAATAATAGATTAAAAATAAAATTAAAAAAAGAAGCCACAAAGAAATCTTTAGATACATGATTATAAAACAACAACTAATTGGCATCATTTGGAGGGGTGTTTCCTTTGAAACTGCACAAGAAATAAAGTTATGGAAGGAAAATGTTCTATTTCCTGACTATATAAATTAAAGCAAAGTTTAATATATTTGTGAAAACTCATCAGTCTCAACATAGCTAATATAGGTACATTTTGCTCATATAAATATTACCTTCACTGGTTTAAAATAAAAGAAAAATTATATAATTAAAATATTAGTCTACATCAAAATGTTCAGTAAATTATATTGTTTTCTAAATAAAAATAATGATTACTATTACTCTACCAGAAAGATGAAATCCCTGTATTCCATACATACTGTCTAAAGCCCTGAATATTATTACATAAACAGTAAGATCTTGAAAGGTGCAGAATCTGAACTGGGCATTCATAATTTTTACATTCCATATGTGAGTGAGGTCATGTAATGTTTTCCTTCTCTAAAAGAATTATTTCATTTAGTATAATGTACTTGTGCTTCATCCATATTATTGCAAGTAAAATGTGTATTATTTTCATTATGATAAAATATATGCTATCTTATCAAAAGTGACACACTTCTCTCTAAAACGGGGGTAAGATAGTGCAGACACATTCTGCAAATTTTGAGGTGAAAAAAACAAATAATTATAGCAAGTGACATATAATGAACTCATAATTCAACAAAAACACTCTAATTTTAATCAGGGTCTCACTGGTAAGGTGTTTTATTGAAGATATGTCATTAAGAATAATCACATGAGCTGCATTCACCTTCATTGGATACTATAAAGATGGTGAATAAGTCAGCATACACCTGTTAAAGCAGTGAAAATAGAACCAAATAATACTATATGTTGCCAAGTGTTGTCAGGAACAATACACATGGTTGAAATTATTATGGAAAATGGCTGGGTAGCTTTATAAAACAATTGAATATACACTTAAAATATGATTTTGCGATTACACTTCTGTACATTTCTTAGAGAATTCTCAGGGAATTAAGAATTAAGTTAAAAGTACATGTTCACAGCAGTAGGTTCAGGTGATTGCTTAAAACACCTTTATGATAATGCAGGCTGAAATGGTCAAAGTGTTCTGTGGTAAGTTAATGATTGATCTGTGGTACATCCATGCTATGGAATACTGTCAACCACTAAAAAGGAAGAGTTACAGAAGCACAGTAGGATTTGGATGGAACTCTGGGTGTAATACAGAGTGGGAAAAACACCCTAAACTAAACAAAAAACATACCTTGTGAATACATTAGTTAATGTGAATTATATGACAAAATATTAGGGGTGAAGAATAAGGTCCATGGTGAACAGGGCTTAGGTGTGCACAGACTGGGTGCATTTGCCTATAAGGGGAAGAGCAAAATGTAGTTTATGACAATACCTAGGAGGCAGTATTTAGGGCCATCTGCTTAGAACTTTAAACATTACCTTTTATGATGTAAAATAGAATTAAGGATCTTAAAAGGAAGAGCTCACCTGTGCTGTCCAGGTATATTCTGAAGGAACACACGCAAATCTTTATTATAAGATGAACGCACACAAGATAAGCAGACAGAAGTCGTCTTAGGTACAGTTACTGTGGCTGTAATAAAACACTGTGACCAAGGCACCTTGGAGAGGAAGGATTCATTTGTCCTATGCTTCCATTACAGTCATCGAAGGAAGTCAAGGCAGGAACTCATACAAGGAAGGAACATGGAGGCAGCGACTGATGCAGAGGCCATGGAGGAGTGCGGCTTACTGGCTTACTTCCAATGGCTTACTTGGCTTGCTTTCTTATAGACCCCTGGAGCACCAGCCCAGGGAGGGCACCACCCACAATGGGCTGGACCCGCCCCATTTAAAAATTGTCTACAGCCAGATCTTGTAGTGGCATTTTCTTAATTGAGGTTCCCTCCTCTCAGATGACTTTAGCTTGTGCCAAGTGGCATAAAACTATCCACTACAGAAAAGAAAGCAATCAAATTGTAGTAGAGAAATAATGCTGTTATCTATCACACACTGAAGAAGGAAAAACAAATAAACAAACAAAACCCAAGAAAAATAAAATTCCCCTTCCCCTGGAGTCCACATCAGTGCCCAGCCCCAAAGATGTCTTGCCTTTAGATGCTTGATCTTCAAAACCACAAAAAGATACATTTGTTAAAATAAGTTTTTCTCAAGAATTTTCAGACATCAAGGAATACTGAGGCTCATGGAAGTCTTCTGTGGAGATTTTGTGGAAAATTGAAACATATGACTGCATGAATTAACTCAGTATGCTATCACATAATTTCCTGTAAGAAAGGCCAAAAGTTAAGAAATTTATGAATGGAAGTTACAATAAGTCCTCCATTTGTTTCAGGTTTAAGACCCTAAGAATCAATTCATGATTTGAGCATTCACTAACAAAATATATATAATTTGTAACATATGCTAATATGGAATTTTTGTTGTCTACTGGTCAATTTTCTAAATCCCCTTCTTTCCATAAAATGATAAAGACTCTGGTGATCCTGAGAATGAACTGGGGATTTGAGCTAGCCTGGTCTCCATGAGTTCACTACAGCCAAAGCTATATAGTTAGACTCTATCTCAACAACAATAACAACAACAACAACAACAACAACAGCAAACTAACCAATCAACCACCCAATCAAACAAACAAAAAAAGTCTGGAAGCTTAGGAGTTACAGTAATATTAATACTATCCTGTACTTGAGTTTCTCGAGGACTAAAATGTTTGTAAGTCTTAACAATGTCATGTCTTTCATATAAAATTTATTTGACAATATTAATTTAGACCATGGCTAGATCTTCACAAAATAGACTCATGTTCCAGTGCCTGAGTTTTACCATAAGATTTTTTTTTAACCAAGAGATGCTTTTCTATTATTGTCTTTGTGTACACAGATGCGTAATGAAATAATATCTTCAACAAGTATTAATAACAACAGTTCTGTACCAGATAATTCTAACCACTTCTATTTGGTTGATTAGAATTAGTGAATAATGACAAGGAGGAAGGCTAGGGGTGGCATTTTACACTTTAATTGATGAGCAGAAAGCATTATTTTAATTATTTATTGCTATTGGAACTTTTTTCTGAAATTTTAGTTGCTGCTAAATTAGATTCTATTAAAAAAAATACCTAAATGCAATCCAACCCTAAAACATTTTCAATTCAATAAAAATTAAAAAAAAATGGTAAGATATTTTTTTCCTCTACAACAGAAACTAAGGAGGCTATGTTGTAAATGTTTTGGTGAATGTCTATGATAAAACAAAGACACTAAGAAAATGAGTCATTTTCCTGAGTAAGAATAAATCTGAAACATTCATGCCCCATTAATTAAAATCTAAGTCTCCCACAGTTAATGATAACATTTTTTGATAAAATATGTTTTAATTGTTCACTATTTGGGAGGAGTCCTGCATTCTGTGTGTATAAGAGAGATCTGTCTTCAGCAAAGCTAATCATCAAGGTCTTTTACGCAATAAAATAACTGCTAAGTATTTCAGATATAAACATAAATTTAAGAATGAGAAAAACAGAAAAACTGGAATTACGAAGATATTGTCATTTATAGAGTAGTTTCTGAAACTGTTGGAAGACACAGCATTATTTTATATAGCCATCCCAAAGTGTGTATGTGTCTGTGTATGTGTCCAGACAGATATCATATGAAATATTTTAAAAGTGTTTCAGGAATACAACTTCAACACACCCATCTCCTTGTAGACTGAAGATAAATATTGATGCATTTGAAAAATAAAGATATGTTAATTAAACAGTGTAAAATTGCTTTAATGAGGTTATTTTTATTGAATTTTAAAATTATATTTCTATATAACATGCCTCCTCCAATGCTCACAAATCACAGTGTAAAAGGGGACAAAAAGAGTGTTAGATCCAGACATGGTAAATGTCTACAGCAAAACAGTCTTTTCTCCACGTGACAGAGATGTTGTATACTTCCACTCAAAGAGCTGTGACTGAATGCCTGATGCCTATACATAAGCAAGTCAATCAAAATCCCAGAATTGGTAGTGAGGGGCTCATTATGTCTTGTCTGTAGCTGAGTACCTGTTGATGATTTATGGCTGCTGGGAAAAAAGAAGAATCAGTTTTCTTCAGGGACACAGGCTCTGAGGTTAAACTGACCAATTAAAATGACCACTATGCCTTATGTTTTACTAACTACACAAATATAACTGGCCAAGCACTATACCAGTTTCTATTGAAATAATTACAATTATGTTATGAGCTCTACATTTGGCATTGACATTGATGAAAACTCAATGCAGTAAGAAGATGGTCATTATTAGATACATTACATAAGCCTTTGATATAATGCTGTGCCAAGATGGTATTCAGGTATAGAAACCTAACCATCAGCAATGCCTTCTTAAATTCCAAGAGTGGAGGGAAATGATACTCTACATTACTCTTTAGAAATCTATGAGAAAGTGAATTTTTTTCCTGAAGAATTTATTTATTATTTATCATGAGTATATTGGGTTGAAAAGATCAATCAGGGAAAATACTCATACATATATCAAATATTTGTCAGATTCTACTTTACACTCTCGGTACTTCATATGTTTAAGTGAAAGAAATTATTAATAATAAGGAAAAATCTAGTTTCATTTTCCTAATTTTCAAGATGAAATATTGATTAATTTTTTAAATATATTGTTTTATTTTTTTAAAGGTAGGGTTTTCAAAGAAAAGGAATGGGGGTTCATGTTATGAAATACTACACTGGAGTTCTCTGGAGAGAAAGGCCCTGCTCACTAGTTATTTCTCCTGACCTGTGCTCTTGTGACTTGCCCATCATAAGAGTATACTGTTAGTTCATGGTTATATTCATGTTTGGAACATCTGTGTCTTCTTACTTGTCTCAGCAGCTAGATAAAACTAAAGAGCAATTTACTTTGGCATAAATTTTGATTCCATTTGGAATTTGTCAATAGTTAATTCTTCATCGAGATTTATGCTCAGGAACTGGTCCAGTCTTGTGAAGGGAGACAAAAGATAAAAACGCAGCCAGGCAGCTTGCTGAAAGCATTCACTTCTTTTCTCTACGTTTTTTCTGTATTACATTTTTATAAACATGGGTGTTCTCAAAAAGGACTGCAAGCTTCAAAGGAAAAAATCTGAAAATTAGTGTTTCAGTAAATTAGTCTATAATTACATGAAATATTTGGAATCACTACAATTGCAGTAATTTTAGTCACTTAAAAAGTCACAAATTTGCTTTAGTTTTCAATCAAAACTTTAATAAAAATAAATTATACAAGTAAGTTTAAATTTGAAGCAACCCTTTCATTGATGGGCAAGTCACCATGGCCTGTGCTCCTAACTGGCAAGACTGAGAAGAATTCTAGTTAGAACTTGGATGGAAATATTTTTAAAATCTAAATCTTGCTTAAGAGGTACTTCATTGACATTATAGTGACATTTGCCATGATTTTATTTCTTTTTAAAGCTGAGCATTAATTTGAATATTTTTTTAAAAAAATCTCTAAATAATTTTTTTACTAAAATGCTGCTTTAAAATTAATTACCAGTAAAACAGCTATCTGAGTATTTTGCCACAACTCTACAATTATGTATAGTCATAAAAAATCCATTATTTTTTTATTTTATTTTACAATACCATTCAGTTCCACATATCAGCCACGGATTCCCTTGTTCTCCCCCCTCCCGCCCCCCTCCCCTTCCCCCCAGCCCACCCCCCATTCCCACCCCCTCCAGGGCAAAGGCTCCCCCGAGGACTGAGATCAACAATTATTTTTTAATGAGAAGTGGAGATTCATCTCTGCATTTACTTTATAGAATAATAAAATCTATTGAAAGGTAGAAATTTATAGAAACAATCTAGACTGAGTTTTGTGGTTCTTCCATGTCTTCTAAACTCTGTCAGCTAAAGGTGCAAGTTCTATTCATTTCTGATATTTTATTAAACTGGAACAATTTTTAAGAGATGTTTCATCTCTAGCAGATACTAGAAAATTACTCATATGGCAGCATGTTATAGCACATATTAAAACCCTACACTATTAGCACTGAATTCAGGTAAAGTTCCTTGAGTAAACTCCATGGAAGACAAATGATGTACATGTTTGTGCTGATTATTTTTTGAAAGACACTTTACTTCTGTTTGAGACAAGAGTAAAATGTTAGATTGGCAAGAGCAAAGGGATTTTTTTTTTGTTTTTTGAGAAATGGAGAAAGCAGAAAGAGAAAAAGGAGAAGGAAAATTTGAGAAGAAATGAAGAAAGGAACACAGAGAAATGAATAATTGAGATGTTAGCAGTGAGGAAAACAGAAATTTAGAAAGAGGGAAGAGAGAGACAGTATAGGAGTGTTGAGGAAAGAGAAATGTAAGAACTAGGAAAGGGATAAGAGATGAAGAATTAGAAAGAGAAAACAGAAAATGGGAGAAATGAAAGAGAGCCACTTAGGTGGGCTAGATATTAACTTAGCCAGGCTTAGAAGGTGGAGATCCATACTACTGGGATTATCCTTTGGAATCTTTATCAAATCATATTTTTCTTTTACAACTAAAATAGATGAATTTTAAAAAGTAGAGAATGTCTTTTCCCACAATGATCCAAAAGTCATTAATCAGTTCCTTTTCAGTTTATGAAGTATTTCCAGATTAAACTAAGTATAGAGACAGAGTCATTACTGGTTTAAAGATTGATTACTTTCTTTTTGTTATCTTTTATACCTTTAATATGGCTAAAATGAATACGTTTTACTTTCACAGACTTGTTTTATGTGCAATGGTCTGCAGATTAGGTGTGGAAGACTCTGTCAAGCAGTTGAAATCCATGCCATCTGTAAGGAAAGTTTTGGGAGGCTGAGGAAAGCTTCAATAATAACATGTAAATAGGTTCTGTTTTTGTGGTTTTCTTGGCTCAATTATCAAAATCCTTTATCTTTAATTTAGCTCTTGAGTGCATATAGTGATATCATAGACATTGATATTGCAATGTACAGAGAATAAATCACTGTCTCTCCCTATGTAGTGTATATAGACTCTGCAGTTGTCTGTTAGAGTCTGAGTTAGTATCTTAACACAAGCAGTTTGAGATTAGATCAGAGATCTTCCTGTAGTACATGAGCAAAGGATGTTGAAGAAGTGAATTATAAGGGGGAATTTCTGGTCAGCAAGTTCAGAAGTAATTTGCTAATCCAGCAACCAGAACACAGGCACTAATGATGATCATAAAACTTCAAATGATAGGGCACATCTTCTATATTTATTAAGATACACATAGAAAATTAATATTAGCAAGAAAAAAGGTGGGCTTTTGCTTCTAACACAAGTACACACAAAGGTGGGAAATAGAGGAGGAAAAGGAGAAATGAGATGAACATACATAGAAACTTAACAGACAACCAGAAACACACACAAATAACCAAACTCACTTTGAATTTTAGTGTGCAGTATTAATGAAACAGACTTCAGCCTGATCCCAGAGCTCACTTATCACTGGAAGATAGGTAGCAGATCTCCTTCATTCCCTACAGTGAAGGTCCCCAAAATTATGTTTTTAGCTCATCTATTTATTTTACACCCCAGCCTCACACACATCCTTCCCTCCCTGTACCTGTCCCCCATTCCCCTTCCCAGTCTCTCTCCCCCACTCCCACTCCCCAACCCGCTTCTCTTCTGACTCTGTCCAGAAAAAGGCAGGTATCTTATAAGTACCAATAAAACATGGCATATAAAGTTGCAATAAGACTAAGTACCTCCCCATTGTATCAAGGCTGGGCAAGGCAACCCAGTATGAGAAGCTGGGTTCCAGAAGCAGGTTAAAAAAATCAGAGACAGCCTCTGCTCTGCTGCTAGGGTCCTATAAGAAGACCAAGCTACACAACTATAACATATATACAGAGTGCCTAAGTCAGTCTCATGCAGGCTCCTAGTTCTTGGTTCAGTCTCTGCCAGGGCCTATGAGTCCAGGTTAGTTGTATGAGCCTTCTGTGGTGTCCTTGACCTCTCTGGTTCCTACACTCTTTTCTCCTCTTTTTCCACAGGATCCCCAAACTCCACCTAATGTATGGCTCTGGGTCTTTGTATCTGCCTCCATCAGTTGCTTGATGATGCTTCTTTGATGACAATTGGGCCAGGCACCAATCTGGTCACAGGAGATGGCCAGTTCAGGCTACTTATCCACTATTGCTAGGAGTCTAAGCTGGGGTCCTCCCCATATGGGGTCCTCCACATAGACTTCTGGGAGATTCCTCTGTGCCAGGCAGTCTCTAGTGAAATTATGATGTCCTATGAAATCCATCACTTCACTTATACTTTGGGATGATCTCTCAATTTATTAAGTAGCAACAGCAGTGGCTTTAATAAAGATACTTAAAATATTTCCTAGTTGTGCATATTATACTGTTTTCAGTAATACAGAATTTGCTTTTCTGGGAGAGATTCCAATAAGCTTGGGGTCTTAATACAGTGTAATATGAAGTAAAAATGTTCCTATAAGAGATGGAATTATCTTTAAATGTAGTGTGTAAACTTATTTCAAATATGTAAAGGAAATTGAAGCCATATTTTTTGTGAGTAAAAGGGTTAAAAATGTGGAATATGGGGGCATTGTTGCTTACTTCCAGAACTCTCTTTTACTAAGGTTAACATTTCACATGTACCCTGTCTTGCCACATGTAAATATGAATTTTTCCAATTATATTTGTAGATTTGGTATGGCTTTTGTAAGCCTAAATCAATTAATTACTTCGAATCAATTCTTATTCATACTGAATCCAATTTCCAGTCATGTGACTACTCAAAACACTGCCTCAGTATTATTTGGGGTTGTTTTGAAAGAATATTTATAAGTGGTGACATTAGGATTAGATTTGCTTCATTCCTTTACACATCTCCAACTAAAGAAATGTAAGTGGCTAGGCAAAATTTGTGTAGAGATGTTGCATATCTATGTTGAATTGATTTTCCCTTCATCTTTTAAGCATTTGTTTTTATTTAAACTTAGGACTCAAAGCTCCCTTAACTCAGGGAGTTTTATATTTTTGAGCTTTAACAGGAAGTAGTGTTAAATGTCTGCACAAATCTCCCTTTTCCTCAAACCCACACTTCTGTCATAGTTAGAAAAGGAACATGACAGAAGGCAAAGAGGGTCTTGATGCCAAAGTGAGGAAGGGAAAAGACAAAAGAATTGTAAGTTGTTACAAACATAAGGCAGAAAAAGCAAACAAACAGGAACTTCACAGTAAGGTTCTGCAAATTCTCATTCAGGGATGGAATGATTTAATCTGGGCATCTGTGAGGCTGGCTGAGAGACTGTGAACGAAACGAAGGTAGGTTGATCCTGAACCCACTATATGAGCAGGCTGGTTAGCCTGCTTGAGAATGTGGTCAGTCTATAAAAATTGCCTCTAATTCCTTGAGTGGGGCAACCAGCAGAGACCTTTTAACAAAGGAGAGTCAGAAACTGGCTTTCATTTTGTAAGCCCTGTCCTGGCTTCTGAATTGAGAAGATTGATGGCAAAGCCAGACTATTGCAATGGACCAGGACAGCAATGATAGGAGGGTGGTCGGATGATGATTGTGCTTTACAGGTAGAACTGAGGGGTGTGTGATATGCTCATTATTGAATAGGAGACAGAGATTTTGGAAGGGAAAAAGGAGTAACTGTTTTACTCTCAAGAAACATGAATTTACCAATATTAAATCATAAAAGCAGCTGTGGTTTTGTAGACTACAAGTAGGGCTACTACTCAGTGGTTTGATGAAAGGCTGTTTTTGAATATTGGTGTTATACACAGTTGAAAATAGAGAGATTTATAAGGGCTCTTAGTTTCAGCTTACCCTTTCCTCTATAACTGTTCAGTGACTGTAAACTGTTAATAATTTATTTGATCATTTGAGATGCCTTACATTCAGAACTTGTATATAATGTGCTGATTAAATCACATTATGTGTAGCTGGGTGAATATATTATTAAACAAATTACCCCTCTCCATAACCACAAACTGCATCTGTAGCAAATGGAGGAACATTTTAATAAGGAGTAGTGTAGTTATATTATGGTCATTACTTTTGCAAGCTTATTGGCTTTATTTTAGAGGTGAATATCTTTCAGTGAAGATATTTATTGTAAAGGTAGAATTTTAAAGTTATATACAGTACTCATAACTCACTGAAAATATCTTTCCTTGAAAATAAGGAGGTTTGAGGAGGACAATTTGTAGCCAGAAGTTTCCCTGTGTCCTGCCCCAGTCCAAAGTAGCTCAGACAGAGGATTATATTAATTTATAAACACACAGAGGCTTATATTAATTAAAACTGCTCAGTCATTAGCGACTTACCACTGACTAGCTCTTACAGTTAAACTCAACCCATTTCTGCTATTCTATATGTCACCACATGTTCTGTGGCTTTATCAATGTGCCATTACATGCTGCTTCCTGGACAGCAGGCTGGTATATCCTGCCTCAACCTTCCTCTTCCCAGAATTCTCCTTGTCTGCTTATCCTGTCTATACTTTCTGCCTAACTACTGGCCAATCAGCGTTTTTATTAAACAAGTGTACAAAAGC
This sequence comes from Peromyscus nudipes, assembly GCA_902168325.1. NCBI lineage: Eukaryota > Metazoa > Chordata > Mammalia > Rodentia > Cricetidae > Peromyscus > Peromyscus nudipes. The sequence goes on along the minus strand of CABHPH010129098.1, from coordinate 10,118 downwards.
ATTATCCCACAGCATTTCCCCTTTTTTGTTTAATTAAAAAGGAAGGTCTTCACTTTAACATAGTAAAATTACATATAACAAACAAGAATTACAGTTACAATATTTAGTCTATTTGTATTTTGTAAAATTAAAGAAAATATTCTATCTATCCTATATTTGTGAGTCTAAAGTTTCATATCTACCTTATCTCTTATCATAAAAAGGAAAACCATAATTATAACTATCTAGCTTTCAACTAATCAAAGACCTCAAAAGGATATAATATTACCCAATTAAACAGGAAAAGCATTGTAAGCAACTTCCGAAAATCTAGAATGACAGAGACAGCTGGCTGCCTGGAAAGTCATCCAAAGTTCCTCTGCAAACTTGGGGTAGGTATACATCTTCAGCCCACAGGCCTGGAGTCTCTCAGTCACTTCTTCCTGTGTCCTGTAGAATGTGTGGCAGTTTCTTCAGAGAAACAGGAACCTGAAGGACCATCTTGCCTTGCAAAGTTCAGTGGTCATCTTCCCATGGGTCCTTCATGTCTAGTTTATATAACATATCATCAAGCAGTCAACACAAGGACACTTTTTTACCCAGTGGCTAACTTTTTGCCACAAAGAAAGCAAACTCCATAATGAGTTTCTTCAATGCCCATTATCTTCTCTGAAGTTGATTGGTGCTGCCAGGAGCAGACATGTCTCAATGTCCAGAAAGTCAAAGTTCTTAAAACATTTTAAATGCCATATTCTGTAGGTCTTGAAGTGTTTGAAGATTACCTACCTAAATGAATTATATCTATGTATAACTAGATAACTTAACATGACTATAAGTTTGACTATCATACAAGATTAATTATTAATCTGTATTTCTTAATTATCCATTACAATTTCAAATAAGCTATACAAACATAAGCCCTTAAACCAGAATAGAAATGTACATACAGTATAACAAAATTAACTTTAAATTTGTATCAATAAACTAAAATCCATAGCAACGTAAAATATTTTAAATAAGTTGTTGCTCTTTAAAAGTAGATTCAATGATCTACCCTTTTATCCTATCATAGCTATATTCTACATTTCCATATCATATTTCCCCTTTCTTCTTTTAGAAAGAGATTGACTATGACCAATAACAATTTGTAACCAACAACCTAAACAAAGACAAACATCCATAATCCATTTTTTGGAAATGTGGGCATAGTTTTCTAGGCAACTTCCTGCTGATAGAGGGTGCTATATTCTTATGGGGATCCTGAGAAAATTAAGAATTATAGTTAAGTCCTGACTGGAATAGTCTGTGAGGCTTCATTATCTGAGCTAATTGCCTTGAAGCTGTTCTGGATGTTGGATCATCTGGGCCATGGTGTCATTGGAGACCTTTCAGGGGGTCTTGGCTAGTCAAACCATATGAGCCTGGAAGCAATCCACAGGTTCTCATCTTCTGTGGAAACAAAAGCAGAACCTCTTTTCCAAAGCAACATATCTGTAGACATAAAATTTGAAATCAAAATATCTTTAAAATATACATATTGATTTAACTCAGCAGCTTTTACAATAAATGTCTCTCTGAAGTTAAAAATCTCAAAGACAGTATAATCCAAACTCTTTGTGTTATATCCATCTTTATGTGGCTTATTTTTTATATTATTTTTACTGTCTCTTTAAAGACTTTATTTTTTTTAATTTTCTATTTCTTTATTTAACTGTCTATCCTCCTTTTCCTCTCTTTCTTTACATTTTTACACACATAACGGTTTAAAGTCTTATTCCATCTGAATCTGTCTTATTCTGAATCTATAATCCTTCTCTGACCAGGAGAGACTTTAAATTACTAAACTGCATGGCTAGTACACAAAGCTGCAGCCTTGGCTGCTGACTCCACCCACCTTAGCTTCCCAATATGGCAGAACTATGCTCTGTGGGAACCATGCTCACCACTGGACTCTGGGAAGCAGTGGGTCTATGCTTCCATCTAGCAGTGTATAGCACAAAAACTTTTTTTTGTAGCAAAAGCTATATCCACCATGCAACATGCTGTCCATGTTGTGCAGCTTGCAGAAACCTCTGTGTAACTGGGCAGGAATCTGGCACACTGTGTTCAAGCCTAAATGGCCCACATGAGACATGAAGCAGGAACCTGTTTTGGGCTCCATTTAGAATCACTTATTAAGTAATTTTAGGTTTGAGGTGGAAACTCAAGCCATTGGGTGGCATTTGTAGCCAGAAGTTTTACTGTGTCCTGCCCAGTCCACAGCAGCTCAGACCCAAGTAAATACACAGAGGCTTATATTAATCAAAACTGCTCAGCCATTAGCTCAGGCTTACCACTGTCTAGCTCTTACAGTTAAACTCAGCCCATTTCTGCTAATCTATATGTCGCCATATATTCTGTGACTTTCCCTTTGTGCCATTACCTGATGCTCCCTGATCCATGCGCTGGCATCTTCTGCCTCAGCCTTCCTCTTCACAGAATTCTCCTTGTCTGCTAATCTCACCTGTACTTCCTGCCTGGCTCACCTGTACTTCCTGCCTGGCTATTGGCCAATCAGCATTTTATTAAACCAGTGTACAAAAGCATTATCCTATAGCAAGAATTGTAAGAAATTATTAAATTTGGAAGAAATATATCAACTAGACTTTTAATTCTTTTGGTAGTTACTCCCTTGTCTGTCTATCTATCTATCTATCTATCTATCTATCTATCTATCTATCATCTATTTATCTATCTATCTATCTATCTATCTACCTACCTACCTACTTACTTACCTATCATCTATTATCATCATTTATCTGACTTCATCATCATAATCTATCATTATATATTTACCATCTATCATACATTTATCATCTACCTATTGATCATTAACTTATCTATCCATACATCTACCAACCATATGTATATTTTGCTTGGAAAACAGAAAAATACAAAGTCCATAATAAAAATAATTGTATTTTACTCTTTTTTTATTTTCCCACACTTATTCCAAATGTAAAAGCTTTTACCAGTGAAAAAACTTTGAGTATAATAGGAACTGTGGCTGCTTAAGGATTTTCCATATGGTTACATATGTAAGGCTGTCTTCAGGGTGAATTCTTGAAAACATTATGGCAACAGGAACTGATGAAGGCTTTTGCACAATACTTAAAATCATACATATATTAGGCTGTAGTGATAAGTTCCTTCAGTCCTGCCTGGCCCCAAGGTCCCACAGCTACTCATAAAATAATCACTCAGAGGCTTATTTTAATTATAAACTGTATGGCCCATGGCGGGCCTCTTGCTAACTAGCTCTTATATTTTAAATTAATTCATTTCTATTAATCCATGTTTTGCCACGTATTCCATGGCTGTATTGGTCTTCTGGTATGTTGCTCCTTGGGAGACAGGTTGGCATCTCTCCAGACTTTGCTTTTTTCTTTCCTGTCTCTCTCCTTGGATTTTCTGCCTGCCTTTAAACTGTCTTGTCATAGGCCAAATCAGCTTATTTATTAATCAATGGGAACAACATATATTCACAGCATACAGAAAGATATCCCCCAGCTTTAGGCTGCTTTCCAACATAAATTCTTGTATGAGGGTTACAGAAAATGGAAGTGGTGAAGGCTTTCCCACAGTGCTGACAGTGCTAAGGTTCATAACCAGTGTGAGATCTTTTATGCTTGATAAAATGACAAGACAGTTTCCCAAATGTTTACAAACAAAGGGATTCTCTCCATTGTGTATGTTTTGATTACTCTTGTGCCAAGTGAAAGTAGTGAAGACTTTTCCAGACTGCTTACAAGCATTAGGCTACTGACTAGTATGAAGAGTTTCATATCTGTTATGATCACTAGACCACTAGTTCAGTTGAACGCTTTTTGATAGTGCTTACATGCATTAGGCTTCTATCCAGTGTGATGCCTTTAATGTCTGTAATGACTACTGGAGTTGCTGAAGGCTTTTCCACAATTCTTGCATACATAAGGCCTATCTTTTGAGTGAATTCTTTCATGCTTGTTAAGGTCACTAGACTGAATGAATAGTTTCTCACATATTTTACATGCAAGTCACACCAACTAGAAGAGTTGAAAGTTTTTGCACAATGTTTAAATGAACATAAGGCTTCTTTTCAATGTGAATCTTGTCATGAATGTTCAGATGACTGGAGAGGTAAATGCTTTTTCACATTGCTAACATGCATAAGGCTTGTCTCCAGTGCGAACTCTTTCATGAGCCTTACGTGAACTGAAATTGGTGAAGGTTTTCCCACAATGCTTACATGCATAATGCTTCTCTGCAGTATGAATCCTTCTGCGTCTGTTATGATGACTGGAGTTACTGAAGGCTTTTCCACAATCCTTACATGCATAAGACTTTTCTCCAGTGTGATTTTTTTTTCATGAATGTTCAGATGACTGTAGTAGGGAAAGGCTTTTCCACACTGATTACATGAATAAAGATTCTCTCCACTGTAAATTTTTTCATGAATGTTACAAAAAGTGGAACTGATGAAGGCTTTTCCACAATGCTTATGTGCATAAAGCTTCTCTCCAGTGTGGATTCTTTAAGGAATATTTCAATATGTGGAACTGGTGAGGGTTTTTCCACAATGATTTCATGCAGGTCTTCTGTCCAATGTGACTGCTTTCATGACTGTTATGATAACTGAACTGGGTGAAGACTTTCCCAAAATGTTTACAAGCATAAGGTTTCTCTCCTTTGTGAGTTACTTTATGCTTCCCAAAATATTTTGCATATTTAAATATTTTGCCACATTGCCTACAAATGTACTTTTTCTCTCCAATATGGCTTTTTTCATGGTTTGTAATATCACTGGAATCAATAAAGGATTCTTCACAGAGTTTACACACAACTGGTTTCACTTGTTTATGGACTCTATCATTCTGACTGTATGTGTATCTCCTTAAGACAGTCTCATTGAGTTTATCTCCAATGTGAGTTTTCTCCTCAGGCTGATCAAAAGGGAGACTTCTACAGGCTTGATTACATTGTTGATTTTTTTGTAGTGTTTCTCTGTAGGAAAAGTTTCAAGTACCTGAACTGATTAAGAATAACTGACAACTTTCCAATGTTTCTGATGTTCAAAAACTTTTGCCACAGCTTCCATATATTCAGATCATTTCTCTCTAGTTTGGTTTTGGAGCTACCCATGTGAGGATGAATGACTGTGTTTCTTACATACAATAGTCTCTTATGAACTCTCATTCTTGGAGGTATATCTCCATTGATCATATTGTCTGGAATAGGTTTTTGTAATATTCACATACACAGTCTTTCTCAATGACCTGATGTCCCATATTTCTGCTGAGATCTTTACAGTCTTCTTCAATATTTTCTTCTAGTGAATTCTGTGGAGATCAGGTTCAAAAATGTTTCCTTCATCACAAAACTGTAGAGCTTCCTCTGACTAGAACCCAACAAAGCTCAGTCTCATATGGCAAAGTACACAGTCACATTCTCAAAAGTCACCGGCTACATTTTGTATTGTGATGTTCTAGGTTTCCTCTCAAAGAGGCCTGCAGTCAATTGAATACACAGCTGCTGTAAACAAGTCCTTACAAGGATTGTCTTTGCTAAGCCAAACTTTGTATTTCATTCTTAATGGAGTCACTGTCTCCCTGTTAAGCAGAACTCAACCTTATCAGGGTGATTTTAACATCCCATATCAGAAGAAAGAACTGAGTAGTGGGCATGACCAGAAACAAGGTTTGTACTATTTTTGAGACATGTAAGACACAGACATGCATGAATGCACACAATGTGTATATATACATAGACCCTGGTCAGGTATGTTAACTTTCTATAGCAGTATCTAAGTTATAGGATACCAAGAAATATTTGCCTACCAAAAGAGGAGTGAGCATCACCCAAAATGGAGTTTTAGGTTTTGGGATATCATGATCAAGGATTCAGTCGCATATTTATAATTGTATAAAAATAAGGGTTGCCATGCTATTTTAGGAAAAAGCATACTTTATTCAAAAGTTATGGATGGTTAAACAACTATGTGAAGATGTCAAGTTGACAAAGGCTGAATAATAATAATGAATAATTAAAATGAATAAAAAATATTAAACTTAAGGTGATAGATCACATGTACTTAACCAAACAGATATTTTAATTGAAACTCTATTGCCAACATTATTATGCTCAGAAATAATTTTTTTTAAAAGATTTATTTATTATGTATGCCTGCAGGCCAGAAGAGGGCACCAGATCTCATTATAGATGGTTGTGAGCCACCATGTGGTTGCTGGGAATTGAACTCAGGACCTCTGGAAGAGCAGTCAGTGCTCTTAACCTCTGAGCCATCTCTCCAGCCCCCAGAAATAATTTTTTAGAGTTCTGTTTATGTTACAGTTTCATATTAGAAACCATAACTCTCAACTGTGTGGAACTGAATGTATACAAGAAAGGCTGACACTTTTTTGTTGTGAGAACTGCTGGTGAAAACCAGTTTGACCCAAACATATATATAGGAGTCCATTCACCAAGCTCAGTGGCATTGCCTTTACCCATTGAGCCTTCTTCTCAGCCATGATGCCTTGATCTTTCTATTTCTTTATATGTTATTTAATTTATTTAATTTTTTACTTTTTTTTTACCTTTTTAGAGCTTTATTAGGGGAGAGAGAGAGAGAGAGAGAGAGAGAGAGAGAAAGAATACGGGGGGGGAAGAGAATACGGAAAGAGAGGGCAATTTTTTACTTTTATAACAGCTTTCTTCTTATATTATTTTCAAAATACTGTGGATTGTGTTTAAATTGATGTGTCATTTGGCAAATTAGGCTTAAATATAAAATATGGGAAAATTAAAATGAATAAAAAATATTAAACTTAAGGTGATAGATCACATTTACTGAACCAGATATTTTTAACTGAAACTTCAGTGAATGTTAAATGAGACAGAAGAATGAGTGAAACTGAACAGAAAGTGAGGACTGAGAAGGTTTAGGTGGGCCTTGTGCTTATTCCATTTCATACAAATATGAAGATAGAGTCCTGACACCCTTACAGTTCACCATCAGGTCAGTTCTTTGAACATATACTCTGCTCAATCTCTCTCTTTTTTTTCTTGTTTTCTGAGACAAGGTCTCTCTATATAATAGTCCTGGCTGTCCTGGAACTTACTCTGTAGACCAGGCTGGCCTCAACCTCATAAAAATCCAACTTCTCTGCCTTCTGAGTGCTAGAATTAAAGGCATGCACAAACCGCTCAGCTCATTAAAACAGTTTTTAAATGTAATTAGTGATATAAATGCTTGTAAAATATTTCTGTTAAATACTTCCTTAAACATAAAAAATGAGTTTATTGAATGAACTGTCAAAGAAATACAGGCATCATCACAGAAAACATTCCAACAATGGGGTTGGGTAGAACAGTGGTTTCTTTTCTTTTTCTTTTTCTTTCTTTTTTTTTTTTTTGTTTGGCCACAAAACTGGTGGCAACTTTCAAGTTTCTTTAGGAAGGCAGTGTTCTGTCACTAGATTGTCTACTTGCTGAGGTCACCAAGACCTTAAAAGAAAAATAAAATTATATATAATCTATATTATATATACTATAATATATGATACCTTATATGTTATAAAATATATTATATATAGTAAAAGAAATATGTAAAAAATAAAATGACATACAATACATTGTATATTATATACTATTCAATATTATTATAATTACATAATTAATACATAATTAAATTTAATAATAATTAAATAAAATAACACAATTGTAAAAATATAATTATTATAATTAATATAAATTGTATATACTATATCACACATAATACAATATTTCATATATCAAATATTATAATACATTGTAGATCACATATAATAAAATATATATGCTATATGATACATAATATATAGCAAAATATATTATTATATATGGTATATATATCATATACATTTTTATTTTTCTGGTAAGGTCTTGAAGACCTCAGCAAGCAGATAGTCTAGTGACAGAACATTATCTCACTGAATATAATATAAAACATAATATAATATATAATATAATACTATATATTATATATATAAATTATATAGAGGAATGATTACCAAACTATTGAGGGTCCAAAGTTTAACAATTTTTTTTGAGACAAGGTTTCTCTGTGTAACAATCTGGCTGTTCTTGAACTTTCTTTGTAGACCAGGCTGGCCTGGACTCACAGAGATCAGGCTGCCTCAGCCACCCAAGTTTAGAATTAAAGGCATGCACCATCATCACCTGGCCAAATATTAACAATTTAACAAACTGTACTAATTTTTTTAGGCACTTAGTGCATTGGTGAACAAAGCCATGCAAAGATGAGTGGCTTAGACAACTTCACTTGCAAAAGCTAAATGGATCTTCACATAAAAATTTCACTGAGTTCACAACTAGAATTTTTTAAAAGTAGTATTAACAGAATCTATCTTTAGATTTATGGGGTTCAGTCTGGTTTCTTTGGTTCCACTCAGAGAATTTCAGTTCTCATGAAAAGGAGTGAAACAACTTTCAAATCTTGTAGTGATAGCCAGCTGTCACAAAATGTTTCCTGCTTTTGTCTTTTACTTGATTGAACTGATTAAATAAGTTGATGTGAGGAAGAAGTCTGTGTCTACTTGAGCCTAACTTGTGTTAATTATGAATTCAAGTTTTGTTCAACATTATGGAGCTTCTTCAATAACTAAATCATCGTGTACTATCAATACACTGTAGCTAGAGTTTTCCTGCCTGGCCCACGGTCAGGATAAATCTCTTTCACCTGCCAGTCCCACAGCCGCTCAGACCCAACCAAGTAAACACAGAGACTTATATTGTTTACAAACTGTATGGCCGTGGCTGGCTTCTTGCTAACTGTTCTTATATCTTAAATTAATCCATTTCTATAATTCTGTTCCTTGCCACATGGCTCATGACTTACCGGCATCTTTACATGCTGCTTGTCCTGGTGGTGGCTGGCAGCGTCTGGCAGCCTCTCCTTCCACCTTCCTACTCTTTTTATTCTCTGTGTTAGTCCCGCCTATACTTCTTGCCTAGCCACTGGCCAATCAGTGTTTTATTAGCAACACATTTGCCATACAGAACATCCCACAGCAATACACTGCACTAGAAAAAAGCAACTGAGTCTTTTTAGGCACTGAGCAGTGGGTAAAACAACTTGCTATTGTTTGTTGTGAACAGAAAATTATTTGTTCAGTGGAAATTGCATTTGCCATACCAAAGCATGGGATGCTCAAAAAAGCATCACAGTTTTCATTCTGCCTAGACTTCAGTGCTATTTTAGAATATAACCAGACATAGACAGAGTGTATTTCTTTGTAGGCTTAAGAGTATTGAACTAAGTATTTTTGTACAAATTCAAAATATACTAGAATATACTTGCATTTGAATGTCTCCCAATGAAAATCCATATGCAGTATACATTTTAATAAAGCGTAATAAAATTGTCATAAAAATTCTTTTCTACAGATACCTGTAGAAAGTTGTGGTCAATGTTAAGTTTCAATTAACCTATTTAAGTGAAAGAAACTAAGGCAAAACTTATGTACAACTCTGCTCCTAACAGGAGTTCCATATGCCAGCATTGTACTAGTAAGCATAGTATCTTATTATCTCATGGTGAAAAAGCATGAAATGTACACTCTTAAGTTAATTTTTCAATAGAATATGCTATCCTATCAACTGGAAATAAAAGTGTCCACAAACTATGTTTCTAGCTTTTAAGAAGATGATAGAGTGAGCGATAACCTCCAAAGAGAAGTTACTCAAGTTTAAAAGTGAAGCTTTTGAATCTCAATGGAGAATGGAAAGTTCCCAGAGTGGATGTGCTTGCTGCCATTCCAGGCATGGTGATGAGGACACATAGTACTAAAAAATCATAGCAAATGCAAACACCTTTTGGAAGGAAATAAGCTTTCTCTTCCATATCTATATTTTCCTTCGAAAATGTGTTATAGTATTTTCATTTAGGTGTAGTCATAGCCTTAAAAATACCCTGAGGATGGTAGGTGGTGAAGGGAAGCCATAACTCCATCAAAAGAATGATATTTATTACTTTTATTTATTTTTATTACTTTTATTATTTATTATTTCTTCTTCCTTTCACTCCTGTAGTGAAATGTAGACAAGGTAAGAACAAGTGA